>ML315322.1:0-24761 GCA_005239505.1 Nicotiana paniculata
TGGGACAGGTTGGTGTGATTGGACAGGGTCCCGGGGGCCTCGGGTGGATTCCGGGTGGTTAACAGATCAAAGTTGAGGTTGGAAAAAGGGCTGAAGCTGCTGTCATCTGGTGCAACCGCACCTGCGAGGATTTGACCGCAGGTGCGGCGTGGGCGCCACAGGTGCGAGTGTGGGCTTGGCTTGGCTTGGCTGGGGACCGCAGGTGCGATGGATATTCTGCACCTGTGAAGCCGCAGGTGCGGACAATGGGGCGCATGTGTGATTTGGGATGAAGTTGAGGATAACCGCAGGTGCGGGAGATTTGATCGCACCTGCGGGGTCGCAGGTGCGGAGGAAGGACCGCAGGTGCGGAAATTGACCTGGGCAGAATGTTTTTAAACGAGAATTTTGGGTTCATTGCCTTCATTTCTTCATAGTTTAGGCGATTTGGAGAGCTTTTCAAGGAAGATTTCACCAAGCATCAAGAGGTAAGTGATTCCTTCTCATTTCCAAGTTGAATAAAAGATCAATACATAAGTTTGATATGGGAAGTTGTAGGAAATTGGGGTTTTTGAAGAAAAACCTAGAAAATGTAAAATTTGGATTTTAGCCACGAATTGAGCATGAATATTTGAGTAAATTATATATTTGAGTTAGTAAAGCTATGAGTCGAATGTATCTTCGAGAAATTTCAGATTCCGGGCACGTGGGTCTGAGGGCATTTTGGTCATTTCTGCGAGCGGGGTTGGGAAAATATATAAACTGAATTTGTTGTGAGTATTAGGATGAATGTTTATTGCTTTACCGTTATGTGGTAGTTTCGGAGCGTTGTGCGTCTGTTGGAGTCATCGGAAGGGCTTGGAAGCCGATATTGGAATTTCGGAGCGAGGTAAGTCTCCTTTCTAACTTTGTGAGGGGGAATCGTCCCCTTAGGTGAATTAATTCAGTATATGCTATTATCTTCGGGGGCTACGTACGCACGAGGTGACGGGAGTCAGTGCGTAGCTACTATTATGCCATGTCCGGGTAGCCTAGGACCCACTAGCATACCTTATGTGTCTACCTGTAACCCTGCATGTAATATTAAACTGCTAATATGACCGAAAATGTAATTTAATGTCTGAAGGAAAGCTAGAGCTCATATTGTTAACCTTCTAAAAATAGAATTGTTTCCACTGTGAATATATGTGTACCTGGACTGGGTTGTATCATGGAGTATCACTAAACTTGACAAATGAGTTTCAAAAACAAAGATTTCGAAACCTTATTTTATGTTTCTTTTAATAAATATTTTATCACTTTCCTGAGAAAAACTATTTTTCTTGATAAAATACTAATTTATTATGTGGATATGTGTAACTTTGGGTGCCTGAGTCGCTTGAGTGATTCGCGAGCAGGAAGACCCTGTATTTGTGTATGTATTCATATGAGCACCTGAGTCACATGTATGATTCACGAGCAGGCTAGCCGTATTATGTTAACCGCGTCGCATGATCGATTCGCGAGCGGGGAAGATAGATGCATCTATGGTTCGAGCCGGTCGACCCCTCGACAATGCACATTTTATTATTGTTGGTCCGCGCCGTTCGACCCTCGGCATTGCCTACGCATGATATTTGCTGCGTAGTTGCTATGATATCTACCTGATTACTGGCCTGAAATGTTAAATTGTCGATTGAAATAACAAAGAATTAAAGTTATTAAAAAAGAGTTTTGGAAGAAGTTGTTCCTTCCGTTGATTTATTATTATTTGATTAAATCACCATGTTGATTAATCGTTAATATGACGAAGATATGAAGTGTTAAATGTGAACGTAGTTGTATGATACTTAAATCCTGTTTTATAAATTGCCTATGATGAACCATGCTTAATGTCACTCTTGAATATTTAAATGGACCTTTAGTAAGTGTCTAAATTGACCTCTCGTCACTACCTCTCTGAGGTTAGGCGGGCGACTTACTGAGTACACGTTGTTTTTGTACTCATACTACACTTGATGTGCATTTTGTTGCACAGGTACGTACATAGCATAGTGGTTGATTTGGAGACTTGGACGGGCTGCATCATCCAGAGGCGTTCCGCAGCTGACAGATTCCCCCTCCTACCGCATTATTTTTATTTTAAATCCCTTGTCCAAATTGTATTTCAGACAAGCTTAGTAGTATTTGTAAAATTCTTAGAAGTTGCTCATGTACTTGTGATACCGGGTTCTGGGATATGTATTGGGATAATTGTTTAAGTGAAATCTTTAGATCACTGTTTTTGAATAACATAATTTTATTTGCTGTCGTATTTTTAAATTTATGAAAATTTATTTATTTGATTATGAAATGCAAGGAAAGGTAACGGTTCGAAAATGTTAAAACATGAATGTATTTCAACTAATTAAGGATTTGGGCTTGCTTGACAGTGGTGTCCGATGCCATCACGACCTATGAATTTTGGGTCGTGACAACATGGTATCAGAGCGCTAGGTTCCCGTAAGTCTCATGATATAACGACCCGGTATATCGTTACGTAGAACTTGCATTTTTATTGCTGTTATTGACTTGTCATAGGTTGGTTATTCTATTATTGATGTGTTAGAGTTGATAGGCTTGAAATCGGAATGGTTAAATGAGAATTCAGTAACTTAGTCTTTAAAAGATAACCTTATAATGGGAAAAGTCTACTGAGAGTTGACTTATTGGTAAACGACCTCATAATGCGGATTTTATGGGTCGGATAGCTTCGTTAGGTGATTTGGGACTTATGAGTGTGCTCGAAATATTTTTGTGATGTCCGATGTAGAATTAGGTTGGAATTGGCGAAAGTTAGTTTTTGGCGATTTCCGGTCGGCAGTGGAAAATAAGCTATCGGGGTCGGAATGGAATTCTGATAGTTGGAACAGGTTCGTAATGTCATTTTGGATATGTCTGCAAAATGTCAGGTGAATCAGAGCTGTTTTGGGTAGTTTCGGCAATATTGGTGGATTTTAGAAATTTCAAAGTTCTTAGACTTGAATCCGATGTAAATTTGATGTTTTGATGTTAGTTTTGGTGTTTTGAGAATGCAACTAAGTTTGAATGATGTTATGGGATGTGTTGGTAACTTTGGTTGGGGTCCCGAGGGGCTGGGGATTGATTTCTGTTGGTTAACGGGCATTTTTGGACTTAGAGAATTGCTGGTTTTTGTGCAGCAAGGATCTGTGAATCGCGATCGCGTGGCAAGGGTTGCGATCTCGTAGAACACTTTAAGGGTCAGGAAAATTTTTTACATCGCGATTGCGTGAATTGATTTGCGATCGCGTAGGTTTGGAAGAAGGTGAAGTGAGATCGCGTGAGCTAGGTCGCGATCGCGTAGAATTAACCGGGCGCGTGGGGGGTGAGGTCAATTGGTCTTCGCGATCGCATGCATTGGGTTGCGATCGCGTGAGGTTGAACTGCTGTGAACCACGATCGCGTGGCTTTTGCCGCGATCGCAGTGAAGAAATCACTGGGCATATTTAAAAAAACCCTTCCATGACTTAAACCTTATTTTACACCATTTTTGTGCGGAAGAGAGCTTTTTGAACGAATTTTGAAGGAGAAAATCAGTGGGTTGCTTAGAGGTAAGTAATTTGATTATTAAAACTCGTTTATGGGTGATTATAGACCATAATCTCAGCGTTTAATTCATGAAAAAATAGTAGAAAACTGGGATTTTGGGGCTTGAGAATAAGAGACCTTTAGGGGTCAATTTGAGGGGTCAAACGGACTCCGATTTTGGTTTTATTTATAGGTACGAAATCGTGGGAGGATGAAGAACACTTTTCTGTAAAAAAATTCTGAGTTTCGAGACGCAGTCCCGGGGGTCGGGTTTTGACCGATTTCAGATTTTGGGCTAAATTTGATATTTTTCGATTGAAATTTATTCCTTAAGCATAAATTGATGATAAAAATCTGAACTTGGTCGACTTGGAGCACTCAGAGGCCGGATTTAGAGGCAAAGGCACTGCGGAGTAATATTTTAGCCGGTTTTGAGGTAAGTAACGTTTCCAAACTTGGTTCTGAGGGTTTGAAACCTCGAGCTAAATTATTTATGACTATTGTTGAGGTGACGCACATGCCAAGTGATGGGCGTGAGGGCGTGAACCGGGTATTTGTGGCCTGGCTTATCCCATGGCCCCCCTTAGTGATTATTCCATGATGATATTTGTGCATCTATTAATGTGGTAATTGTGAACATGTTAGAAATCATGTTAAGTACAAATGCTAGGCTTCATGCCAAAAATGCTGAGACCCGAGTGGTCGTATATTGCTGTCTCATGTCGTGATTATTTGATGTCATATGCTCAGTCATGTTATAGCATATCATTTTATCTCTCAGTCTCAGTATTGTTAATTACATGCATATTTATCATTGTTTCGGGCTGATGGAGGCACTTGTGATCCATATGAGTGAGACTGAAGAGCAACGACTGAGTGAAGCCGAGAGCCTGTTATTGAGACAGTTATGAGAATGGACTGCACACTGCAGTGATATTTAAATCATGCCTTCGTTGGCTTGATATGGCGCTTGGGCCACTAGGGCCCCTCCGGAGTCTTTACACCCCCAGTGAGCGCATTGATGGTGAGGGATGGATCTTCCCTGGGCATGGATCTTGTCCGAAGTTGATGTTATGTGAGGGATGGATCTTCCCTGGGCATGGATCTTGTCCGAAGCTTTGTTTATGAGAGGGATGGATCTTCCATGGATATGGAAATTGTCCGAGTGTTATATTCCGGAGATGGATCTTCTCCGTGGGGGATGGACTGGCCTTTTTCCTCAGTACATAGTGACTACGGTCACCGGTGTTTATGCATATTCCGGGATGGAACTTCCCTGGGCCTGAGAGCCATATATAATACTGAGTGGACCACTGTGGGAGAGCTGTGAGCACTATGTGCATATCCATACTGGTTTCATAACATATATTTTATGATGGCATGTAGAGTATACTGGCATACTTGGCATATTTACTCACCCTGATAAACTGTTAGCATGTCTAAATTCTGTATATTATTTATTGTAACATAATTGAGGTTTTGTCCATCACTACTTCTCAGCCCATAGTTTGGGTTCGTTGCTTCTGAGTTGGTGTACTCACGTTACCCCCTGCACCTTGTGTACAGATCCAGGTACACCGGGACCCGGTAGCGGATTTTGAGCAGCGGATTTTGAGCAGCGGATCAGAGTTTCTATTGGAGTTGTCGAGGTAGCAGCTGGCGATCGCGACCTCGGCTTATCTTTCTTTATTCCACCTATTGCTTTTATTTTGAGACAATGTTGTCCATTTCCCCTTTTCTTTACTTTATGTTATAGTAGCTCATGACCAAGTGACACTGGATCCGGGGTTGGAGGTTTGAATTAATTTTCAAATATTGTTTTAAATTTCAGATTTCTTGATATTATTAATAAATTCGTTTAAAAATCACAGTTTTACTGGAAATGGAATTTAGCTTAGTTAAAAAGGGAGGCTTGCCTGGTTCCACGACAGGCGCCATCACGACTCCGAAATTTGGGTCGTGACACATGAGTCATGAGCAAGTCTAGTAGAGTATTGCTTATCGGTACAGAGATGTCTGTACTTATCTTCGAGAGGCTACAGGGCTCTTAGGAGTACTTCCCTTCTTGATTCTTCATCGTGCGAGTTGATTCCTTTGAGGCTTATGCCTATGTTCATTCCTACTCAATCTTACGCATCGCGAAGCGCTTGCTATGGATCATGAATTTGAGGAATGGAAATGGTGCTACGAATGTAATTCGAGATGCTTCCATGTGTAAATGGTCGTGGTTGTTGTTATGGCCCTGTAAAAGGGTAATATGTTGTTTCAGCTTAGTAATTGTGTTTCTGGGAGCCTTAAGGCTGTGCTCAGGTAGTGATGATGTTTGCAATTGATTGTTGCTCGGTGTTGATACGATGATAGAACGTTTGCCCGTATGTTGGGGAGATGAATGGTTTGAAGGGAGGTCTTCTCAGAGTGTGATTTTGAGATTTCAGCGCTTTTGTTCCGGCAGAGGGAAGGCATTTGGAGTATGAATGGCTCGGTTGGGATTGATAAAGTAGTAAGACTTGGTGTCTTCAAGTGAGATGGGGTATGCACCTATGACGTGTAGTCCTCTTCATTGATTGAATGAAGTGTGTTAAGTATGTCGGTGCTATGGTTTCTTCGGTTGCGTGGGGTCAGAGTGTTGAGAAGAAGTATTAAATAAAACGGTTGGCAGAGATCGTGAGGTGCAGTGGTTCAGTACCGTATAAGTGTTGATAACGAAGGCAGCTAGAGAAAGATAATATTCGAAGAGCTTGAAGTCATGGTGATCTGATGGTTTGAGAGCTACAAAGAATGATCCTGGAATGAGGCTAGGCGGTGGTTCTATTTCTAGGAGGCCAGGCGTAAGAAGCGGAAGTCTAGCAGTCGCAAAGTGGGGGAGCAGCAGCACAACTTGGAATTTAAGATATTTGTCGCGCATTAATGGATGTCCATGAGGAGCGGACGGACGGACTAGTAAGTTGGTAAATGAAGCAGGGCGTAGGATGGGTTATTGAGGCCGCAGAGAGCGTGCATTTCAGCGTCGCTGGGAGGTGTCCGCGGGTGATTTCCACAGGCGGGTTGTCTTTTGGGGATAGGTTAGCAATGGAGGGGTTGGCAGGTTCTGTGAGGGGTCCTAGTGGCTAGTCGGTAGGAGATAGAATGTGTGAATGATGCTAGAGAATTCGAGTATTTAGGGGTACTAACAATAGAATTTGGATGGATTGGCTTATCAAGATCGTGTTATCAAAGGAGGAAGGATCTCCGCAGGGTCTAGAGTGGTGCAAGGAGTATCTTTGGGTTAAGTGGGGGAGTCCCACAATCTGCAGTTGGGTTGTAGGATTGTCTTCTCATGAGGTTGAGGATGTTCGGTGTGTTGGCAAGTTATTTCAGCTAAGGAAAAAAGAGTAAAATGGTAATCGTGCGTGGGATTTGATGAATATGTGCAAAGGTTGGCCCTGTCGGATCAGAATTAGGCTTTGGAAGATTCAGAATTTATGCTTAAGGCATGGGCGAGTTGTAAGGATAGTGACTCAGTCACGTGTTTTATTGAAAAAGGTGTTCCTGTGCTAGGAGAGCCTTGGAGTTGATTGTATGCGGGGCCAGTCGGAGTGGGTGACTCTCAATAGCGGTCCTAGTGAGTTCAAAAGTTAAGAATGCGGCAATTAAGGATTTCAGGTAGCAGTACGATCGAGAATCGAGCTTTTGCAGAGTAATATTTGAGAAAATGAGGGTGGTTGGAATGTTCTATGATATGTTTCAACATGCAAGATAATATTGGAGGAGGGAGAGAAATAGACTCCGGATTGAAGAAAATATTATCAGAAGGGAATGAGACGGGTTGCGGGATTTGGGCAGCATGGTCTCGTGAATCAAGGTCACTCGGGATGAGTGAGGGTATAGTTTGCTATGGTTTGAAGGAAGTTGTTATTACTCCTGAGGCAATTGAAGATGAATAAAAGAAGATAGATTGACTAGCCATGGTTAAAATGGCACATTTGCGGCAGTGATCGGTTCATTTGATGTGATTTGGTTATGCATGTGGTTTGTTCCGGTGTGTGCGGGGCTTGTCGACCACCGTAACGGATTTTATGTGGGAGAATTTGAGTGTTATGGCCTGTCAGGTATAGGCGGACCCCGAAAGGGTTATGGTGGTATAGACTACCACTTAAGATTTGCATGATTGGGTGATAATGGGAATTCACTCATGTGATGAGATGGTACTCTTGAATTGAGTCAAGTAAAAAGTTTCTATATGATGAAGTGTTCACCCTATTGGTGGTTCGAAAGTTATGATGGAATTCTTGCGCTATCTCATGTTGGTATGTTAAGTGTGGGAAGCAGTATGTAACTGGGAGTAAGAATCAAGATTTAGGTCCGGTGTTTATGAGGATGTCATGAGCTCGAAAGAGCAAGACAAGTGGTTTGTAAGTTCAGAGTAAGCTGGTGTTATCTTCAGTGTCACCTGAGATTGATATTCAGTGAAAGAGGCTTTGTACCCTAGTCATAGGTTCTTGATGTGTTTTGCGGCCTCAGTGTGGTCGGTGTTATGGATTGCCAGACTTGTTGCCTTGTGTGGAAGGTCATGGAAGCATGACCGCGAAAAGATTGTATAAAGCGTGACATGTAGTCACTTGATGGATTTCAGATCTGGACTGAGTATAAAGAAATGCAATATTGCTTAATTGAGAATTTATGCATGGAGGGCGTTCGGTTCAGTTGATTATGGATTATGGGGTGTTAGTCCCGGTGATGATGGTTGTTCTCGTGTATTATGAGAAAAAGTGGGTTAATGTGGACCCAGGTAAAAGCTAATAGCTAAGTTTGGTGCGAGCGAGGTGGCTCGATGTTTGTGGATGGATTTAAATATGATTATGGGCTCCGTGTGAGCCAGGCATGTTCCTTTCAGTAGAGCGCTTTTCATAGGAAGGTATTAGAACATCGGGTGTTGTTCCGTCTTCGTCGAATTCATGTGTTATTGTCATTGTGCCGTGTGAGTTTTGAAACGACTTTGATAATCTCTTATGTGCTGAGGTCCCGCGTAGCGGGGATGTTATGTGAGCAGGATAACTCTTGAGATCCAGAGTGCATATATATATTGCACCTCAGTTGTGCTTGAGTTTTGTAGCCTATGGCTTTATCAGTCTCCCCAGGATGGTATTATGCACTTAGCGTGCTTGTGATAGATATTTTGTTATTCATAATAGTGAGCAAATCAGCTCCGTATATATATCTTCTTATGTAAATTTTATGTGTGGATCAGGTGGCACGTCGCCACGGGTATGTTATTTGGATCGGGTTGGCCGCAATAGTGTGATGATGAGAAGGGTTAATATGTATTTATTTTCTTATGATTTATTCCCTATTTTCTGGTAAGAATTCATATTAGTTGCGTGAGCTGAGTAGTTCCGTACTGAGTCGTTTCTTATTATCATGTTCGAGTTATAGCCTATTGGTGCAATGTGGTATCATGTGAGGCTGTTAGCCATGTTTGGGGTGATTTACTGTCTGAGCAGTTCATACTGGGTGAGACGAGATTATTGGACCAGGGATCAGTACGATAAGGCTATGTGAAGTGTATATTAAAGAACAAATACCATCATTCAGGTTCCTAATGAAAGTGACAATTCTAGTCAAGATGAGGTATTCAAGGATTTGTTAACTCTGCAGTTTAGTGTGAGTTTCTGCGCATTCCCTCCGTTGTGGTTGTATCGCCAGCATTATGGCAGGATGTCTGTATAATTGTTATGACGTGCATCAGGAGCATCGGATTCGTGGACTTTGGCTAATAAGGTTCAGGGAGCATCGTTGTGGTCAGACGATGAGTTATGCGGTGCATGGTGCCGATTCAGCAAGGGTATGCAGTTATGATCTGGTATATCGTGTGCTAGTTGATGTAGTGCTTATATATGTTGAAACTAGGTCTGTCTAGAGAAATTTCAAGTGTTTGAATGAATTATGAGCTTATTATATGGATAAATAAGAAATATCCAGATTTGATCAAGCTATTGTGCTCGACTGGGTTGTGGTAGTACGGGCAGGTGCTCGAGATGTTAAACAGTGATTTCAGGTAACTCCAGAGCAGTTCTTAGCACGTTCGAGGATGAACATCGGTTTAAGTGGGGGAGAATGTAACGACCCGTCCGGTCATTTTGTGCTCTAGCATGTCGTTTAGCGGTTTGAAGTCGTGAGCAGCTTCGTTTCAGGTATTATGACCCATGGGCGTGGTCGGAATTGAATACCAGAAAGTTTAGAATTGATTTGGAAAGAAAATTCTTATTTAAGAAGCCTTAAGTTGGAGAAATCAACTAAGATTGGAATTTTGAGTAATCGATCTCCGAATCAGGATTTGAAGGTTCCAGCAGGTTCGTATGATGATTTCGGACTTAGGTGTATGTCCGGATCGGGTTTTGGATAACCCGGGAGCATTTCGACGTATATTGTGGAAGTTAGCATTTTAGAAGGATTTCATGAATTGGGGCTTGAAGTGCATATCAGTGAGGTTGATGTCCATTTGGGATTCTGAGTCTGGGAATAGCTTCGTATGGTGATTCTGGAATTGGGAGCGCAATCGGAAGTGAATTTGGATGTCCGTAGGTCATGTTGCAGTCATTTGGCTAAAGATAGAAATTTGAAGGTTTTTGGGAAATTCGACCGGAAATGAAAGTTTTGATATCGAGGTCGGAATGCGATTCCGGAAGTTGGAGCAGGTCCGTAATGTTGAATATGACTTGTGTGCAAATTTTGAGGTCAATCGGGTGTGATTTGATAGGTTCTGGGTAATTTTGTGTTGTTTCGTGATTGATTTCTGTAATTGCCTTCCGCATTATATTGGCATTGTTGTAAATTATTCTGTGAAGTCTTAGATAGATGTGACGTTCGATCATTTCTACATTCATGTTATTTATCTTGTAGACCAGTGGTGTCTTGACTAGTCCTCGTCACTACTCCACCGAGGTTAGTCTTGATACTTATTGGGCACCGCTGTGGTGTGCTCATACTACACTTCTGCACATTTTTGTGTGCAGATCCAGGTATATATTCTAGTAGCTGTGTGGATGGTTGCCGAGGAGACTCAAGGTAACCTGTTGTTGCGTTCGCAGACATCGGAGTCACCTTCTTTGTATTTATTATTCATACACTGTTGTATCTATTTCCAAACAATTGTACTTAGAAGTTGTAGAAGATTTGTAGAGCTTATGACTTGTACTACCGGTTTTGGTAAAGTTTGTACATTCTGTTGAGATTTTATATCGAGTCTGCTAGCCTTCTTTTATTATTGTTGTTATTCAGTAATTGTTAGGCTTACCTAGTCCCTAAGACTAGGTGCCATCACGATACCCAACGGAGGGAAATTTGGGTCGTGAAAGCGACGCGGTTAACATAATACGACTAACCTGCTCGCGAATCATACATGCGACTCAGGTGCTCATATGAATACATACACAAATACAGGGTCTTCCTGCTCGCGAATCACTCAAGCAACTCAGGCACCCAAAGTTACACATATCCACATAATAAATTCTCATTTTATCAAGAAACACATTTTTTCTAAGGAAAGTGGTAAAATCTTTATTAAAAGAAACATGAAATATAGGTTCCGAAATCTTTGTTTTTGAAACTCATTTGTCAAGTTTAGTGATACTCCATGATACAACCCAGTTCAGGTACACATATATTCACAGCGGAAACAATTCTCGTTTTAGAAGGTTAACAATATGAGCTCTAGCTTTCTTTTAGACATTAAATTACGTTTTTGGTCATATTAGCAGTTTAATATTACATGCAGGGTTACAGGTACACACATAAGGCATGCTAGTGGGTCCTAGGCTATCCGGACATGGCATAATAGTAGCTACGCACGGTCTCCCGTCACCTCGTGCGTACGTAGCCCCCGAAGATAATAGCATATACGAAATTAATTCACCTAAAGGGACGATTCCCCCTCACAAAGTTAGAAAGGAGTCTTACCTCGCTCCGAAATTCATGTACCGGCTTCCAAGCCCTTTCGATGACTCCAAGGGACGCATACTGCTCCGAAACAACCAGATAACGGCAAACCAATGAACATTCATCCTAATAATCACAACAAATTCAGTTTATATATTTTCCCAACCCCGCTCGGAGAAATGACCAAAATGCCCTCGGGCCCACGTGCCTGGAATCCAAAATTTCTCGAAGATACATTCTACCCATAGCCTTACTAACTCAAATATATAATTTACTCAAATAGTCATGCTCAATTCGTGGCTAAAATCCAAATTTTACATTTTCTAGGTTTTTCTTCAAAACCCCCAATTTCCTACAATTTCCCACATCAAAGTTATGTAATGATCTTGTATAACTCTGAAATGAGAAGGAATCACTTACCTCTTGATGATTGATGACATATCCCTTGAAAAGCTCTCCAAAATCGCCTAAACCGTGAAGAAATGAAGGCAATGAACCCTAAATTCTCGTTTAAAAACATTCTGCCCAGGTCGATTTTTGCACCTGCGGTCCTTCCTCCGCACCTGCGATCCCGCAGGTGCGACCAAATCTCCCGCACCTGTGGTTTTCCTCAACTTCAATCCAAATCGCACTTGTGCCCCACTGTCCGCACCTGCGGCTTCGCAGGTGCGGAATATCCATCGCACTTGCGGTCCCCATCCAAGCCAAGCCCACACTCGCACATGCGGCTCCGCACCTACGGTCAAAGCCTCGCAGGTGCGGTTCCACCAGATGATAGCAGCTTCAGCCCTTTTCTCAACTTCAACTTTGATCCGTTAACCACCCGGAATCCACCCGAAGCCCCCGGGACCCCGTCCAATCACACCAACCTATCCAAACATGACACGGACTTGCTCGAGCCCTCAAATCACATCAAACAACGCCGAAATCACGAATAGCACTCAAATCCAATTCTTTAAGAACTTAGAATTTTAAACTTCTACATCCGACGCCGAAAAGATGGACAACAAAACAAGCTAAACCGAAAGGAAACACAATACAATAGAGAACGCCAATAACTCAACTCCACATCGGTTTGTCCACATCGGGACTTAGCCACTAAAATTCATATACTGGTGAAAATCTTTAAACAACAATTCATATAAAACTTCTGCAAATAAAAATCATTTTAGTATGGAAGAGTTTCCTTTGAAAACATATGTAAAACATAGGTTCTTTCAAAATATGAAACTTCTCAAAGATGCTTTCCCAATAAATGACTTCCAAATCTCATTTTAGGCAAGACTAGTGCTTTTCAAATATACATTCGATGTAAAAGTCATTCAAGTATAATCATTTCAAACCATTGCTTTTTCAATAACACTTTTCAATAAAATCCCTTGATCAAAATCTCCTCAAGATTTATCCACCGGAANAACATCACCCTTCGTGCTTTTTACACGCATACTCACCAAAACAAGTGCACAATATCACCCTTCGTGCTTTACTCTCATTCTCACCAAAACAAGTGCACGACATCACCCTTCGTGCTTTACTCTTATTCTCACCAAAACAAGTGCACGACATGACCCTTCGTGCTTTACTCTCATTCTCACCAAAACAAGTGCACGGCATCACCCTTCGTGATTTTACTCTCATAACATGGCACGACATTATCCTTCGTGCTTTAATATCATAACTCGACACGACATTATCCTTCGTTCTTTAATATCATAACATGGCACGACATTATCCTTCGTGCTTCAATATCATAACATGGCATGACATTATCCTTCGTGCTTTAATATCATAACATGGCACGACATTATCCTTCGTGCTTCAATATCATAACATGGCATGACATTATCCTTCGTGCTTTAATATCATAACATGGCACGACATTATCCTTCGTGCTTCAATATCATAACATGGCACGACATTACCCTTCTTGCTTTATTACTCTCATCCTCACAGTACACGATATCACCCTTCGTGCTTTACACTCTTCCTCACCCAAACAACATCAAGAACAATAGTTTGACAAGGAAAAACAAACAATATGACCCATAAACCACCACATCTCGGCAAGAGAGTCAACAATACAAACAATATCATTAACACCATAACCAGTAATAAAAACCACAACATCCCGGCAAGGGAGTCAACAGTACAACAATATCATTAACAGCATAAACAGTAATAGGAACCATCACATCCCCGCAAGGGAGTCAACCATACAAACCATATCATTAACAACATAGACAGTAACAGAAACCATAACATCCTGGCAAGGGAAACAACTATAACCAATCTCACCTAAACAATTAACTTCACGAAATAACACTCAGCCTAAACAAAAGTCCCAATAATAGGCAACATAAAGGAAATACCAATAACATAAATGTCTAGCAATTAGACCTAAGTGGCACTTAAGGGAATAGTCATATAAATCACAATGTAAGACTCTCATGCATGCTTGACTCCAACGAATAGTTGTTCCAACTACGACTAGTCAACTATAAGGCTAGATGACACTAATTATAGTCAATTAGGCAAGCTAGGAAGAAAATATAACATGATGATAAGAGAAGCAAAATATTCAATTAAGTCAAGTCAAGTCAAATAGCCAACGAAGAATCCAAAAACAAGTAATTCTAATTTAAACAGGAAGGAATGAAATTAACAACCAAGGATTCAAGTGTAACAAATTACTAATCGTACATAGGTAATATAAGAATCTACGAATCCTAAAAGGCAATTTAATTGCAAATAAGTACGATTACACACTCGTCACCTCGCATACTCGGACTACAATCAACAAGGAAGATCGAATCCTAAGGGTAGTTCCCCCACACAAGGTTAGGCAAGATACTTACCTCAAAGATGACAACCCGGTACTCAAAAATAGACTTCTCGGGCGGAAAGACCTCCGGACGACTTACAATCAACTAAAACAACTTCAAAATACACATAAAACGTATAAGGAACTATTCCAAATAATAAAGTTTCAATCTTTACAAAATTATAAAAATCGACCCAAAAGTCGACCCCCAGGACCGCCCCTCGGAACCCGACAAATTTTACAAATTCCGGTTACCCATTTCGATACGAGTTCACCCATACTAAATTTAACCAATTCCGATGATATTTGGTCTTTCAAATCATAAATTTACATCTTAGAAGTTTTCTTTCAATACCCACAATCCCCTCAACCCAAAATAAAAATTAAATGATAAAAACCAGAACTAATTCATGAAATATATTAAATTCTAGTGGAAGAACACTTACCCATTCGATTTGTGTGAAAAACCCTCAAGGAATCGCCCAAAAGCGAGTTCTAGAAGTCAAAATATGTTTAAAATGGTGAAACCCCTGATTTTACAAACTTATATTCTGCCTAGGTGTTTTGTGAATCGTGATCGCGGGGATCGAGGCGCGATCGTGTAGAACGAAAATGAAGTTGGCTTAAAATTCTCTACGCGATTGCGGAATAGCTTATGTGATCGCATATTGGGAGTAAGTTAGCTTCTGCGATCGTGGACCAACTATTGCGATCGCATAGAAGAAGAAATGGCCATTGCCAAATAACACTGTGCGATCGTGAACGTGTGTATGTGATCGCGTAGAGTGTAGTCTACAAGCTGTGCGATCGCGAAGTAAACAGTACGATCGCGATAAAGGAAACTGAGCTGGTCCATGTTACACTATGTGATCACGGATTTGTCTATGCAACCCATTTTCATCAGCTTTTCACATAAAGGCTTCCCGGCTACACGCTCGGGCTGCACACGCAAATCGAGGTGAGATAGAAGGAGGTTTTTCACAACCTCGGAACACATAATTTGCTAGAATATACGGGATGATCTTTAGGGTCGTCACATCCTTCACCTCTTAAACAAACATTCGTCCTCGAACGTGACAAGATTCACCTTGAACTCACCCAATCACTGATTGTACACTTCTAACGCATACCCGCGGGTGATCCCACATCACCCCAACCCACGAAAGCCTGATGAAACAATCACAACTGCAATATAGCCTTCACATCACCACTGATAAGCCTCATACCTCTACTTCTCACCCTCTACTCATTTACAAAAGACCCGATTCTAAATCCATATCCGGCATTAGCCTCAATCAGCTACATCAACTCATGACTACACCCACAAGGCATGACCATACAACATAGTACATCACACATAGGCTCATATAACACTTTTGATCACAATAGCTTTCCGAAATCAACTCAACATTGGCAATTAGCCCCACATCTGAAAGAACTCTGTTCCCAAACCCCATAACACTGATAATGATGCAATGAATACGAATTCTTCATTACTAAACACCCGAGTCACCAGCCACAACTGACACCACCGAGCACGCATCCCGCAAACTAAACTAAAGAAAACACATAACGAAATGACTGAATAATAAAATGGAAACATATAAAGGAACTATCAAACAAGCCCATATGCACAACTCTCTATCAATACCGACATACCAAAGGCAATATAACAAGGAAGAAGCAAAGCATATGAACAAATCACAAGGATACCATCCTGATAAAATTTTCACTGCGATACTCAGCCCGGTCCAAACATATCGAATCACAAATATCACGAGGACCTCGTCCTCAACTTTGAATCACATACCAAAAATATATCATACCAATTGAAATTCCTTCACCAATTCATCTCAATTGATAAAATCATAACACTAGCTGATGTCACATCTCGATGGAATACCAAATCACAACTGGTAAGCAAGTATTTAGGAAAATCACATAAATCTTACCACGAAGAACAACAAGGACTCACTTCCAGTCTCACCACTATCAAGAATGAAATAAACAACGATAGACACGGGCTACCACTCATAGAATCTCCCATCAGGAGCAAACACACAATGGGGTGCAGAACATGGAACTCACTCATAAATAAAACAACAACTAAGGGAACTCGTCCCAACCAGCAGAACTATAATGAAATACAACGGGTGCCCCTCTGTAACACATCAAAACATACCTGTGATAATATCTGGCACATCGGCCTCTGACCTACCATATGCAACACATCGACGGGTCGGGCCTCCCCCTACTCACCTGAATACCCTGCTACCACACACCTACCTAAATCCTGGGACAATCTCTCACCCTGTGGCTAACATCTCCACACTGAAAATGTGATGACCCTAAAGGTCATCCGGTATATTCTAGAAAATTCTATATTTCGAGGTTGTAAAAAACCTCCTTCTATCTCACCTCAATTTGCGTGCACATCCTGGGCGTGTAGACAGGAAGCCATAATGTGAAAAACTGATAAAAATGGTAATTTTGTATTAGAAATTTGAATAAAGTTGGCTTCGGTCAGCGTTTTTGGTAAACGGACCCGGACGCGTGATTTGACTGTCCCGGAGGGTCCGTAGGAAAATATGGGACTTGGGCATATGCCCGAAATCAAATTCCGAGGTCCCAAGTCCGAGAAATGAATTTTTAAAAGAAATTGTTTTCTGAAAATAAAAGAGGTTTTTGAAAATGAAATTATATGTGAAACCTGGGGTATCAGGGTCGTATTATGGTTCCGGTACCCTGTACAGGTTCGACATAATATTTGTGCCATATCTGTGAAGTTTGGTAAGAAACAGACTTCATTAGATGTGATTAGGACCGTAAATGCAACATTTGATGTTTAAAGAAGTTTTGAGGAATTTCATTGATTTTTGGTTTAATTCATCGTTTTAGTGTTGTTTTATGTGGTTTGAAACCTCGAGTGATTCTGTGTTAGGTTATATGACTTGTTTGTGTGATTAGACGGGGTCCCGGGGGCTTCGGGTGTGTTTCAGATAGGCTACGGGTCCTTTTCTTCCATTTTTGAATTGTTGTTTCTGGTGTTTGTTGCCCTCTTTCGCGATCGCGTAGCCCAAGCCGCGATCGCGTAGTGTTCTGTTTGCCCTGCCCATATTTCCTTCATCGCGATCGCAGTGATTCTTTCGCGATCACGATGTCTGCCAGCTGGTCGCCCAAACTTTGTTCTTCGCGTTCGCATTGTTCAGTACGCGATCACATAGCTTCCTGTTCTCCTCCTCCGCATTTGCGAACTCCTTGTCGCGTTCGCGATGAAAAACCTGGTCAGCTTTCCTCTTTCTTCTTCGCGATCGCAAACCATGTTCCGCGATCGCGATTCATTTAACGTCTGGGCAGAATATAAGTTTTCCAAAATCGGGGTTTCACCATTTTTAACATATTTTGACTTCTAGAGCTCGGGTTTTGGCGATTCTTTGAGGGTTTTCACAAAAATCTAATGGGTAAGTGTTCTTCCACTGTAATTAATTATATTTCATGAATTAGTTCTTGTTTTTATCATTTAATTTGTGTTTTGGGTTGAGGAAATTGTGGGTTTTAAAAGTAAACTTCTAAAATGTAAAACATGATTTGAATGACCAAATGTTATCGGAATTGGAAAAATTTAGTATGGGTGAACTCGTATCGGAATGGGTAATCAGAATTTGTAATATTTGTCTGGTTCCGAGGTGCGGGCTCGGGGGTAGACTTTTGGGTCATTTTTTACGATTTTTTAAAGATTGAGACTTTATTATTCGGAATAGTTCCTTATACGTTTTATATGTATTTTGAAGTTATTTTAGTTGATTGTACACCGTCCGGAGGTCTTTCCGCCCGAGAAGTCTATTTTTGAGTACCGGGTTGTCGTCTTTGAGGTAAGTATCTTGCCTAACCTTGTATGGGGGAACTACCCCTTAGGATTGAGTCTTCTTTGTTGATTGTAGTCCGTGTATACGAGGTGGCGAGTGCGTACTCGGACTTGTTTGCTAATAGATTGGCCTTTTAGGATTCGTAAGTTCTTATGTTACCTGTGTATGAGATGTAATTGTTACATTGGAATCCTTGGTTGTTAATTTCATCCCTTCCTGTTTAAATTAGAATTATTTATTTTTGGATTCCTTCGTTGGCTATTTGACTTTACTTGACTTAACTGAATTTTCTAATTCTCTTATCATCATGCTATATTTCCTTCCTAGCTTGCCTAATTGACTATAGTTAGTGTCATCTAGCCTTATAGTTGACTAGCCGTAGTTAGAATATCTATTCATTGGAGTCAAGCATGCCTATGAGTCTTACATTGTGATTTATATGATTATTCCTTTAAGTGCTACTTAGGCCTAATTATTATACATTTATGTTATTGGTATTTCCTTGGTTGCCTATTACTGGGCCCTTGTTGAAGTTGAGTTTATTCCGTGAAGTTAACTGTTTAGGTGAGATTGGTTATAGTTGTTTCCCTTACCGGGATTGTGTGGTTTCTCTTATTATTCCGTTGTTGATGACGTTGTTTGCCTTGTTGACTCCCTTGCCGGGATGTTATGGTTTCTATTACCGTTTATGCTGTTAATGATATTGTTTTCATTGTTGACTCCCTCGCCAGGATGGTATGATTTCTATTGTTGTTTATACTGTTGATGATGCTGTTTACATCGTTGACTCCCTTGTCGGGATGTTGTAATTTATGGTCCTTATTGTTGATTTCCCATGTTTATGTTATTTAGCACGAGGGGACATTCCATGCCATGTTTATGTTATTTAGCACGAGGGGACATTCCGTGCCATGTTTATGTTATTTAGCACGAGGGGACATTCCGTGCCATGTTTATGTTATTTAGCACGAGGGGACATTTCATGCCGTGTTTATGCATTATCATTTTCGTTGTTCCTGTTTTCTATTTACTGCATTTATTGGCAAGATTCAATATTCCTCATGTACTGCATAGCAATTTCTAAGTTGCAGGCTGAGTTCCGATGGATAAATCTTGAGGAGATTTTGATCAAGGGATTTTATTGAAAGTTATTATTGAAAAAGCAATGGTTTGAAAGGATTATACTTGAACGACTTTTACTTCGAAGGTATATTTGAAAAGCACTAGTCTTGCCTAAAATGAGATTTGGAAGTCATTTATTGGGAAAATATCTTTGAGAAGTTTCGTATTTTGAAAGAACCTATGTTTTACGTAATTCTCTCTATTAAATAAACTTATATCTACTTTTGGAGAAAACATGTTTTCAAAGGAAACTCTTCCATACCAAAATTATGTTTATTTGCAAAAGTTTTTCATATGAACTGTTGTTTAAAGATTTCCACCAGTATATGGATTTTAGTGGCTAAGGCCTGATGTGAACAACCCGATGTAGAGTTGAGTTAATGGTGTTCTCTATTGTATTGTGTTTCCTTTTGGTTTAGCTTGTGTTGTTGTCCATCTTTCTGGGTAATTTTGTGTTGTTTCTTGATTGATTTTAGTAATTTCCTTTCGCTTTATATTGTCATTGATGTGGATTATTCCGTGAAGTCTTAGATAGATGTAACGTTCGGTCATTTCTACATTCATGTTATTTATCTTGTAGACCAGTGGTGTCTTGACGAGTCCTCGTCACTACTCCACCGAGGTTAGTCTTGATACTTACTGGGCACCGCTGTGGTGTGCTCATACTACACTTCTGCACATTTTGTATGCAGATCCAGGTGTATATTGTAGTAGTTGTGTGGATGATTGCCGAGGAGACTCAATGTAACTTGTTGCTGTGTTCACAGGCGTCAGAGTCACCTTCTTTGTATTTATTATTCATACAATGTTGTATCTATTTCCAAACAGTTGTACTTCGAAGTTGTAGAAGATTCGTAGAGCTTATGACTTGTACTACCGGTTTTGGGAAAGTTTGTACATTCTGTTGAGATTTTATATCGAGACTGCTAGCCTTATTTTATTATTGTTGTTATTCAGTAACTGCTAGGCTTACCTAGTCCCTAAGACTAGGTGCCATCACGATACCCAACGGAGGGAAATTGGGTCGTGACAAGTTGGTATCAGAGCTCTAAGTTCATAGGTGCTACGAGTCATAAGCGAGTTTAGTAGAGTTTTGCGGATCAGTACAGAGACGTTTGTACCTATCTACGAGAGGCTACGAAACTATTAGGACAATTTCACTTCCTTCATTCCTATCATGCGAGTTTATTGATCCTGAAGTTTGAAATTATCGATCCATTCTCTCACCGATAGGTGAGAAAACGAACGGCGGTTCCTGATGATGTTACCCCGAAGCAAGTGTCGCAAGGGTCATAGACAGAGGCCAACGAGGAGCGCGTGCCGTAGTTAAGATGCCTACCAGAGCCGTCGTTGAGGAGTCGCCAATAGTTCTAGTTGGGGAACAGGTACTGGGGGTGCCTGTTGCTACCCAGGACTTTAGGAGACCTGAGAACAGTTTTGAGTATAAGTGGTACATTGACTCAGGCAGGGTTGATTCTAGTGCACCAGTTGCTTCACAAATCAGGGGAGGAGTTCAGACTCCCAGCGTCTACACTCTAGAGTAGCGAGATCATATTGGTCAGGTTCCAGTTGTTATGACAACACGACATCTGGTTTCAGTTCAGCCATGGTCAGGGTAGCAGCATCGTAGGGAGAACACCTTGGAATTGAGGGGTACTGAAAGTACCACCCTTCTACCTTTCACTGGATTGGCGGCAGATAATGCCCAAGGTTTCCTCGAGGAGTGTCACTATATTATTCATACTTCAGGTATTGTGGAGAAGAGCGGGATTGCTTTTGTCACGTCTCAGGTCCAGAGTGGTGGGTTGATCAGTAGTGACGGCATATGAGTTGGGGTCACCTGACCGAGTTAGCTTCACTAGCATGGATTTAGTTTTCGGAGATGCTTTAAGAGAGGTTGCACCTCAGTTCCTTCGGGATGTACGACGCGTGGAGTTTGAGCAGTTGCGTCAGGGCGCTGTGTAACTATGGGAGCATGTCGTTAGATTCAGTGAGTGGGCCAGACATGCACTTCGCTTGGTTGCTTCAGCTGGGAGATGAGTCCGTAGAGTCATTTGGGAGATTCAGGCATCATATTCGGTTTAGCGGGACTCGAGAGTTAGAGTAGGATGCCTCATTTCAGCAGGTAGTAGGGATCGCTTGTCGGTTAGAGCGCTCGTGGGACTGGGAGCGAGAGGACAAACGAGATCAGGGAGAGAGTTCAAGGAGGCAATGAGGCCTCGTAGATCGGAGGAATCTACTGGTCCGTATTATAGAGGCAAGGCACGACACGATAGAAGTTTTGTGGGTTAACCAGTTTAGTTTGTATTACCAGCTTCAAGTGGGATTTCAGGTACTCATGGGTCTCAGAGGATTCGTATTGTATGTTTTCCACAGCCATGTCGGCACAAGAATGTTTTCAGTGTGGAGATGTTAGCTATAGGGTGAGAGATTGTGCCAGGATTCAGGTAGGTATGTGGTAGCAGGGTATTTAGGTGAGTAGGGGGCGCCTAAGAGGGGGAGGCCCGACCCATTGGTGTGTTGCATATGGTAGCCCGGAGGCCGATGTGCAAGATATTATCACAGGTGTGTTTAGATGTGTTACAGAGGGGCACCAGTTGTATTTCATTATGGTTCTGCTAGTCGGGAAGAGTTCCCTTACTTGTTGTTTTATTTATGAGTGAGTTCCATGTTTTGCACTCCATTTTGTGTTGCTCCTGTTGGGAGATTCTATGAGTAGTAGCCCGTGTCTATCGTTGTTTATTTCATTCTTAATAGTGGTGAGACTGGAAGTGAGTCCTTGTTGTTCTTCGTGGTAAGCTTTATGTGATTTTCTTGAGTATTTTGTTTACGAGTTATGATTTGATATTCCATCAAGATGTGATATCAGCTAGCGTTATGGGTTTATCAGCTGAGATGAATTAGTGGAGGAATTTCAATTGGTATGATATATTTTCGGTATGTGATTCAGATTTGAGGGCGAGGTACTCGTGATATTTGGGATTCGATATGTTTAGACCAGGCTGAGTACCGCGGTGGAAATTTTTATCAGGATGGAATTCTTGTGGTTTGTTCATATGCTTTGCTTATTCCTTGTTATATTGCTTTTGGAATGTCAGTATTGATAAAGAGTTGTGCCTATGGTCTTGTTTGATAGTTCCTTTATATGTTTCTATTTTCATATTCAGTCATTTTGTTATGTGTTTCTTTAGTTTAGTTTGCGGGATATGTGCCCGGTGGTGTCAGTTGTGGATGGTGACTCGGGTGTTTAATAATGAAGTCTTCGTGTTCATTGCATCATTATCTGTGTTATGGGGTTTGGAAACAAAGTTCTTTCGGATGTGGGGCTAATTTCCAATGTCGAGTTAATTTCGGGCCGCTATTGTGATCAAAAGTGTTATATGAGCCTATGTCTGATGTACTATGTTGTATGGTCGTGCCTTGTGGGTGTAGTCATGAGTTGATGTAGCTGATTGAGGCTAATGCCGGATATGGATTTAGAATCAGGTCTTTTGTAAATGAGTAGAGGGTGAGAAGTAGAGTATGAGGCTTATCAGTGGTGATGTGAAGGCTATATTGCAGTTGTGATTATTTCATCAGGCTTTCGTGGATTGGGGTGACGCGGGATCACCCACGGGTATGTGTTAGAAGTGTACAATCAGTGATTGGGTGAGTTCAAGGTGAATCCTTGCACGTTCGAGGACGAACGTTCGTTTAAAAGGTGGAGGATGTGATGACCCTAAAGATCATCCCGTATATTCTAGCAAATTCTGTGTTCCGAGGTTGTGAAAAAAATCCTTCTATCTCACCTCGATTTGCGTGCGCAGCCCGGGCGTGTAGTCCGGAAGCCATTATGTGAAAAACTGATAAAAATGATAATTTTGTATTAGAAATTTGAATAAAGTTGGCTTTGGTCAACGTTTTTGGTAAACGGACCCGGACCCGTGATTTGACGGTCTCGGAGGGTCCGTAGGAAAATCTGGGACTTGGGTGTATGCCCGAAATCAAATTCCGAGGTCCCAAGTCCGAGAAATAAATTTTTAAAAGAAATTGTTTTCTAAAAATAAAAGAGGTTTTTGAAAATGAAATTATATGTGAAACCTGGGGTATCGGGCCCGTATTATGGTTCCGGAGCCTTTTACATGTTCAACATAATATTGGTGCCAGATCTGTGAAGTTTGGTAAGAAACGGACTTCATTAGATGTGATTCGGACCGTAAATGCAAAATTTGATGTTTAAAGAAGTTTTGAGGAATTTCATTGATTTTTGGTTTAATTCATCGTTTTAGTGTTGTTTTATGTGGTTTGAAACCTTGAGCGAGTCCGTGTTAGGTTATATGACTTGTTTGTGTGATTAGGCGGGGTCCCGGGGGCCTCCGGTGTGTTTCGGATGGACTACGAGTCCTTTTCTTCCATTTTTGAACTGCTGTTTTTGGTGTCTGTTGCCCTCTTTCACGATCGCGTAGTTTTCTGTTTTCCCCGCCCATTTTTTCTTCATCGCGATCGCAGTGATTCTTTCGCAATCGGGATGTGTCCCTGCTGGTCGTCCAAACTTTGTTCTTCGCGTTCGCATTCTTCAGTACGCTATCGCATAGCTTCCTGTTCTCCTCCTCCGGTTTCGCGAACTCCTTGTTGCATTCGTGATGAACAACCTGGACAACTTTCCTCTTTCTTCTTCGCAATTGCAAACCATGTTCCGGGATCGCGATTCATTTAACGTCTGGGCAGAATATAAGTATTCCAAAATCGGGGTTTAACTATTTTTAACATATTTTGACTTCTAGAGCTCAGGTTTTGGCGATTCTTTGAGGGTTTTTCACCAAATCTAATGGGTAAGTGTTCTTCCACAAATCTAATGTGGGGGAACTACCCCTTAGGATTGATTCTTCTTTGTTGATTGTAGTCCGTGTATACGAGGTGACGAGTGCGTACTCGGACTTATTTGATTATAGATTGGTCTTTTAGGATTCGTAAGTTCTTATGTTACCTGTGTATGAGATGTAATTGTTACATTGGAATCCTTGGTTGTAGTTGGAATATCTATTCCTTCCTAGCTTGCCTAATTGACTATAGTTAGTGTCATCTAGCCTAATAGTTGACTAGCCGAAGTTGGAACATCTATTCATTAGAGTCAAGCATGCCCGTGAGTCTTAAATTGTTATTTATATGACTATTCCCTTAAGTGATACTTAGGCCTAATTGTTAGACATTTATGTTATTGGTATTTCCTTGATGTTGCCTATTACTGGGCCCTTGTTGAAGTTGAGTTTATTCCGTGAAATTAACTTTTTAGGTGAGATTGGTTATAGCTGTTGCCTATTACTGGGCACCGCTGTGGTGTGCTCATACTACACTTCTGCACATTTTGTGAGCAGGTCCAGGTAAATATTGTAGTAGCTGTGTGGACGTTTCCGAGGAGACTCAAGGAAACCTGCTGCTGCATTCGCAGGCGTCAGAGTCACGTTCTTTGTATTTATTATTCATACACTGTTGTATTTATTTCCAAACAGTTG
>ML315323.1:2551-16160 GCA_005239505.1 Nicotiana paniculata
TTTGCTCGTCCTCGAGCAATCAAACTACACTCATGTACACAACTTATTAAGAAAATACCTTATCACGTTATACCAAGAATGTTTTTAAAACAGTTCACGCACAGAGGTGTGACATCCTCGCCTCAATAGTCAACTCACATATACCATGCTTTATTCACAATCCACTCACTACTCTAACATAGAGGTCAACAACATTACCTTTCCTTCATGAATCATGTGACCTCACCAAATCAAAGAGCTGGTTCCGCACACAATGCAATTTAAGAACATTTAGGAACTCAAGATAGAAAGAATTCACTCATTCTCAGAAATAATATTCATATGCCACAAAAGATGCACCATAGGCTTGCCCGTAGTGTACTACTCTACTAATCGAGCTCATTCAGTCTAGGATCAAGTAGGACTTTATTTGGTTGTAATGTAGGTTGCGGGACGGGTATGATACATTTGGATATAAGAGTGACTACACCTCCCTAGGCACATTAATACATATACTTTCGCATTCAACCTCAAATTTATATTAAGCCAATATCCACCTTCACATCAATGTTATTACCCCATACTTCTTTAAGCACAATTACATTAAGAGTCACCACTTGTCAAGGAATATATATATATATATATATATTTTTTTTTTTTCACAACAATCAATTTTTTTTTCCTTTTTCTCTTTTTTTTTCTAAGTGACTCTTACTTTTTCAAAATAGTGCACCTTTCTCCTTATATCAATTGTTCCCCTCAAAAACCAACCTATCACCCCACACTTTAACTTTTCTATATATCATCACATTTCCAGTGCTTACGAGAGGTGACAAGGTTCAAATATATGATCTATTCAAACAAAGGGGTATGGCTTGTAATGTGGTTGCCAAAGAAACAGGATTATAGGCTCAACGGGGTTAACTACGATACATAACAATTAGGTGGGTAAAATATATATAGTTGGCTCAACAAAGAAATGCCTATATCACTTCCAAGACTGAACAAAACTTCTATTTCGCTTTGCACACACACGGGGCAAGTTCTAGACATCAAATGCAATGCACAGAATAACATACAAACCACACACACACATGGCACATAGCTCACTCAGTATTGTATCTATCACGACACTCCAGTCAAAGCAGTTAAGCAAATCTTAAGAATTCCTGATTTAAGGTATTTATCCTGGAGTCAAAAAAAATTGAGCCTAAGCGTCAAAACCACAGTACTGACTATTCTCAAGGCATGACAACGTTCCGAGATATTGCTATGATTAAACCCTCAACCATGTGGTTACTACTCCTAAAAATTAAAAACTACCTACACCCGGTTCAATTAAAAACCCTTGGAAAAGAACCACGGTCCAAAGAAAAACCAAGGGGGAATTACTACACTACCTAAAATAAAAATCTTTTTGGTATTTTCTTTAGACTTACTTCCCTTAAGAGAACTGTCTAAGAGATCCATCATCGGGAAGAGTCCACATATTTCTAATTTTTTTTTCTGTTTTGTTCTACCTACAATAAAAAGACTACAGAAAAAGCTACAAACTTAAAAGAAAGAAAAACTTATTACAAGAAAAACACACTAAACACAACAACTCACAACAAATATGTACAACACCCTACAGTTAATTCATGCAATGTCTTCAGTGCATCACATATAGACAAAACAAGAAATAAAAGTAAGGTGTAAGAAACTTCCTGCTCAAATAGCGTCAACATCCTTTCCATTAATTTTTCTTTCCCTGCTCCTTCGAGCAACCGATTGAATCACTTTATTCCTCCACTTTGAACTTATAAATTGGACCTTAAGTTTTGATTTTGCTCTATGATCATGCTCCTGGGGTGGTGGAACGAATTTGCCTAGCCCAATAAAACAATGTAGTAATCTGCGCTTCTTGGCCTTTCGATGAAATGTGTACTCCTGACTTTCTGGAAAGAAAAATAACAGAATGTAGGCATCTTGTTCTTTATTCCTTGGCTCCTCAGGTGGTTCAGAGGACTCTATTTTCATATCATCATCCAAACACAATGTGAAAAAATGGTTGGAGTGTGTACCAACATCCTCAACACTAATGACACTAGATTCAACAAAATATGTATCATCAATGTCCTTGGATAACCCTAATATGTTTTCTACCACATCAACACTCTCTGCTTTAGTTCCAACCTGGGTGGTTCTTCAATAGATGTCCTGGCCGGCGGGCTCTCTCTTTCTTCTACGTATAATGACTCAAACTTGAGAGCCTTCGGCTATACCCCTTTTTCATCAAGTGCTAACACCCAATCTTCCAGTTCTTCACCGTTCATATCATCTAGATTCATCAAACATTCAGTCAAAGGGTCCCCAACAGCCAGGGACGCATCATCTTCTTCTGGGATCATGTTCACGGCATCAATAAGAGAGCAGTTGGCGAACTCACTTGGTCGCCTCATAGACTTCTGCACGTTGAAAGGGATTTCTTCATCATTGAGCCTCATCTTAAGTTCACCAGTCTTACAATCGATAAGGGCTCTGCCTGTGGCCAAGAATGTCTTTCCCAAGATTATGGGAATTTCCTTATCTACTTTACAATCAAGTATCACAAAATCAGCAGGGAAAACAAACTTCCCCACTTGCACCAATACATCGTCTAGAATGCCTGACGGTCTCTTTACTGTATTGTCCGCTAGCTGCAATAACATTGAAGTTGGTCTGGCTCTACCAATCCCTAGTGTTTTATATATGGCCAGCGGCATCAGATTAATGCTGGCCCCCAAGTCACATAGAGCTTTGGCAAAAGCTAGGTTGCCAATGGTACAAGGAATTGTAAAACTCCCTGGGTCAGACAACTTTTCAACAATAGGATGCGTCACCACCGCACTACAAGTCTGAGTAAGGGTGACAGTAGGCAGATCTTGGAAGTCAAATTTTCTGGACATCAAGTCCTTCATCATTTTAGCGTAACTAGGCATTTCCTTCAATGCATCAATCAATGGGATATTTACCTGTATCTGCTTTAGCATGTCCAAGAACTTTTTGTACTGTTCATCATTTTGGTATTTGGCCAGCCTCTGAGGGAATGGAGCTGGTGGTCTCTTTTTCCCAGAGATTTGGGACTTTTCTTTCTCAGCCGCCACCTCAACTACCGGCTCCTGGTCTATCTCCACTTCTTTTTCAGTCTCACTCTGTGCACTGGGTTCTCCTCTGTACGCATAGTGGTCGCATACCTGGGCAGTCCGGTTTATTTTTGGCCCATTCGAGGGACATTTATGCGACATGAATGCGGACCGCATAGCAGGAATGTGATCGCATTCCTGACCGCATTCCTGCTTTTAAAATTCTAATTTTTTTACCCGACCCCCAGTTCATTAAAACACTTACCCCCATCCATTTTAACGATTCTCTGAAAAAAATAGAGAGAGGGAAGAGAGAGTTCTTGAGAGAGAAGGTTCCATATTCACCCAAAATTGATTCTTCACTATCACTCGGGCCTAGAAGTTATTGAGTAATTGTCATCTTCCTCACTGTAAGAGGTGAGTCCCCACCCCATTTCCTTTTAATTCTCAGGTCTTGGCTAAAAAGGGTTGAACACATAAACTGATTCTTGGAGATAAAAGTCGATACATTGCATGCATGTAAGTTAAACTCCCTAATCTAGTAAAGGGAAACGAGTTTGGGTAATTATTCACAAAAAGGGGGTTAGTAATCTAAGGGGTCACCGAGCGTTAGATAAAATGCCTAAATGAGTTCGAGTTATGTTTATGGTTCCTAATTCTAAGTGAAATATGTCACATTGTGGAATAGATTGACGGCGCTAGACGGTCCGGTGATTTGTGATAAAAAAATTTAAAGGGGAATTCCGATTCAAGGTATGTATGGCTAACTTTAATCTTTGTAGAGTCACCTTGTTGGTGTCCGAACATTCGGTATGAGTTTCTGGCTTATGCATATGTGAATCGATTGTTCTAATGTGTTGAGGCGTAAGATTCTGTTCTCTGATTGTCCTAGTTAATTTCCATACCACCATGCTATGTGAGACTGTAAAAAGGTGATTCTTTGTTGCTTATTCTATCATGTGCAAAACTCGTTAAATTTTGAATAAATCGGTATGAGAGGATGTGCTGCAAAATGAAAGAAATGATAATGAATAAAATTGTTGAATGAATCTAAGTGCTAAATGTTGTGCAACAAGTAATGGAAAGGAAATGTGGATTTATCTAATTGAACTATATGTTGACGGTATGCCGTATATGACTCATCGTTTGGTAAGATTACTATGGCCTTGATTTAACATGGTTATTTGGTTGTTACGAATGTATATTCTTGATGATGAAAATCCTTGTGATTGAATTGATTGGTTGATGTTGTTATCAAATGTAAATGTATCATGGGATTGGGTTGCACGCCACAACATAATTGTAAGGTGGGATCGGGTTGCATGCCGCAATAGAATTGTAAGGTGGGATCGGGTTGCATGCCGCAACAGAATTGTAAGGTGGGATCCGGTTGCACGCCGCAATAGAAGTGATAAGGGTGTAATGTGTTTTGAAGATTGGATCGGGTTGCATGATGCAATAGAAGAAATAATGGTGGAATATGAATGTTAGGTGCGATCGGGTTGCGCGCTGTAATAGGGGAAGAATTGAAATAAGAAAATGTGAAAACCTCATCTGTGATTCTCTGTATCCATGTGCAAATTTTTTTTGGGTTTCTTTAACTTCCCCTTATATGTGTATTGCTTGATTTTACATAGAGTAAAGTTAGTCCATACATGCTAGTACTATTCAATGGTACTAACGTGCATCCTCTTCATCTCTTCAGCAGTTTTGGTGAGCCCCATTTCCTCTCGGGTCCGTGTGTGGACTATATCATTTTCTTTTGCTTATGTTGTAAAAGGTATAGCTGGGGCCTTGTTATCGGCAAATCTATGTAAAATCCTAGCACTCTTAGAGGCTCCGTAGACACTATGCGGGTTGTATGTATATTTTGGGTAGTAGTTGTAATTATTTGGAATCATGGTCCCGTGATGGAAATGTTGGGTTTAGTTTGTATAATTTTGGGATCATCAAAGGATTGAAGCTTTAAAAGAGGAAAATGGAAATTATGTTGTAAATTCATTATAAATTTGTATATTGTACACAGGGAGTAACGCGTTGGGTAGGAAAGGCAATCCCGGTCCGCTTGACCGGGATCATCTGGTTAGGTGCCAGTCTCATCCCTCGGTTGGGGCGTGACAGATAATAGGCTAATTTCACGTAGTTTAGCGTATATTTATACTCCAACTTAATGATTCTTCATCATCTTAGGAATGTTAAATGATGTTAAAATGGCTCTAATTGTGGATTTTATGTTTCGCAGGAGCAAAGTGTGCTTATGAGGACCTAAAATGGTGTTTGGAGCCCAATTGAAGGAGAAAGGCCCCTTGGAGTTTCTAGCATGTGAAAATAAGGAAGAAAATTGCTAAGGCAGACTACTAGTCTACTAGCGCGGCCATAGCGCGTCCACTAGTGCGCCGCGCTGGTCCAGGTGTTTGAGGCAGAATGAAGTCCCATTAGCGCGGCCAGTAGCACGACCGCGCTAGCCCAGAGAGCAGAGGCAGTACAGTTATCCATTAGCGCGGCCAGTAGCGCGTTCACTAGCGCGGCCGCGCCAGTCCAGTTCGCACACATTATTTTTAGGGGTAAAATTGGAAGCTTGGGACAATTCCACTTAACCTATATAAGGTTCAACTCGCCCAAAAGAATGAATTATCAAGGTTTAAAAGTCTTGTTCAAGGAAAGAAAAGGCAAGAGGCAAGGAGGACAATTGGGCATCAAATCTCATCCTTCTTCCTTATGTTTTTACCGTTATTGGTTAATTATTCTATTGTCATTTTTAGCACAATTATGAGTAGCTAATTTATTTAGTCTTAGGTTTTGGTGGAACCTGTTGAGGATGAATATCTTGTTATATTAATATAGTTTACTTGGTTTTAATCTCTATTTGTTCTAAGTTCTTGTTGTAGTTGATTGAAGGGCCCTCAATTAGCTGTGCCTATTTAGTGTGTATCTACTCGGGAGATAGTGCATATTTAGGTAGTTGTTGAACAATACCACTCCCAAACTATAGGAGGGATCCATAACCGATGGTTTCAAGTTTGGATTAGGGATAATGATACCTTGGGTGCAATCTAAAGTGAGCTATAATAAAAGATAGCTAGCGTAACTCGGGAGAGTGCATCTAGTAAATTGTTGTAATTACTCGGGAGAGATTTACTGTAGCAAGAATGCTCATGATTGATAGAGATAATTAGGCCAAACTATATGAAATATACAAGAAGGGATTCCATCAACAGGGGAAATCATAACCTTAGATCTTTCTCGCATTTGTTTACAACCCAGCAATAGTTATATTCTAGTTTACTTAATTTCATTCAGTTTTAGTTAGTAGAAACACCAACAATTGATATTCATAATCTTTGGGAAGTTGATTATGAAGAATCGAGTGAGTCTAACAACGATAATTGATAGGTTAATTCCCTATGGGATTCAACTCTGGGCGAAATACTCAGATTATATTTGCAACGTTCGCTTAGTCTTTTTATAAGACATAGTTGGGCGTGATCAGGTGGCTTTGGAGACCTCAAGGCACACCTGCCCGCATCTGCAGGCCTCAGAGTCCCCTTCTATCATGTTCTTCCTTATTTCATTACACTTTTCTAAATAGTGATGTATAGGATTGTTCAACACTGTATTTGGAGGTTGTGACTTATATCTCACCAGGTTTTGGGAGTTGTATATATTGAGTTTACATGTTTTATTTATGAAATTGTTGTAGTTTAGAAATTTTAAGCTTCTATTTAATGTTTCCTGTCATGACCCCAATTTCCCTCCGTAGGATGTCGTGACGGAACCTAGTCTCCAAGACTAGGTAAGCCTAACACTCACAGAATTAATAGCAAAATTTAACTAACAACAATGAATTTCGATATGGAAATTTCTATTCAAGCCTACAATCCCAAAACTCGTAGTACAAGTCATAAACTCTACTGAGTTTGCTAGAAAAACTCTAAATACCGCTGTTTCGAAATAGAAATAAAACAGTACAAATACAATATCAGAAGGTGACTCTGAGGCCTGTGAATGCAACATCAGGTTTACCTTAAGTCTCTATAGCAAAACCCACAACTAGCTATTGATCAACCAACTCCGAAATACATGGATTTTCACAATAATGTGCAGAAAGTGTAGCATGAGTACACCACAACAGTACCCAGTAAGTATCAAGACAAACCTCGGTGGAGTAGTGACGAGGGACAGTCAGGACACCTACTGGACTAAACAATCTGAACAAGTATGAAGGTAAACTAACAGAGAAACATTGTTAATATAAAGCTAAGCATGGTAAGGAATACAAAACAATACTCACAATGAAACACTAGAAACAATGGTTAGCAATAAGAAGCAAACAGATAGAGATACTGTAGAGTAAGGTGGTCACAATCTATGTACGACGAGACCAAATAAAAGAAAATAAGTAACAACTCAACAAGAACAGCCACTTTTACACCAGATCTATTCAGGAATTTCCACGAGGTACCAAACCTCATAATCACAAATCACGGGTCCCAATTCTTGAACCCTAATCATTTGGCCTCTTGTGCCCACATTACAAATTCATAACCGCACGGGCGACTCACGTGCCAAGAGAGTGACAATATCTAATATCCGCATGGACCACTTACGTGCCAACAATAATGATGACTGCACGGACAACTCACTTGCCATCAAGATAACTCTCACATAGAAGGCAAGTACACGAGAATACATGTAAATGGTCAATAACATCAGGATTTATCTTCTTAACCGATATGGGTGACTTATTTACGTGTATTCTTGTGAAAGTGTTCTACCCCAATTCAAGTTAACAAGTAAGAGTATAGACAATGAATGACACACAAGAAACGATCACCATGACATGTACATGGTATAATTCACACAGGGTAGGCACACCACTACACAAATAATAAAAATAACAATGCCCTCAGGCCATCACAAGTCATCACAAATTATTCCCCGACATAGCCCACCTTGTGTCACCACATGCGCAATAATAAAGTAAGTGCCCGCCTTGTCTCGCTGCACACGCATAATAATATTCCCACCTTGTCTCGCCACATGTGCAAACCCACATATATAGCCCGCCTTTTCGCACCACATGTGCAATTATCAATAGTAACAATAGCATGGGCAACTCACGTGCGAACACCCCGACAATCCTCTCAACAATACCACGTGTGCCAGAACATAACAATGCAATAAAATGAATTTCACAACATGTGCCCATATGCCACAATATTCCTCAAAACAGTTTCAATACTACAACCACGCATAGCCCTTGTCTCAACAATACTGGGTACAACAGCAACATCAACAACAATAACACGAGAATATGGAAAGTAAATCAACTCAATGTCACGCCCCAAAATCGAGGGGCGCGACCGGCACTCAACCGAGTAAACCCGACTGAGCAAGTCTGATAGGTCTTATTCTACCCAACTAATTCGTGAATAAAGATGAGGTGAACTCCACTAATCATACTTTGTAAATATATCATTAACAACTTCCATTTTTGTTTCCATTAGTAGTTTCAGCCATAATAACCAGGTTATTACAATTATTAGATATGAAGAAAACATATTTTCCAAATACCAACATTTTCTAATCCAATTCCAATATGAGACACCACCCACGACCTGTCTATGGAGCCTCTAAATACAACTGAAGAGATATATAGAAATGCCGGCAACAAGGCCTTGGCTATACCTCAAATGAAAAGTGTACGATAACCCAATGACACAGGACCCCGAAATGAAGTAGGGATCGCCAAGTTAGCTGGAAGGAACATACTGCTATCGCTGATCACTTCCACCTCTTAGGAATTTCATCAACCACCTAACATGCGTAATAGACTAAAAGGTCCGAAAATGGAAATTCCTTCTTCCCTCAACCAATTTTAACAAGAACTACCCAAATTAGTTCATTAATATCACATACTACAACTTAGTGCCACATGCATGGCCTATTTCTAATATCCACAACATATTTGAACCCTTAACCTCTTGCATGCAAGTTCTAGGAAATAGGACTTACCCTGATGGAGGAAAATCTAGTGGCTATCTTCCTTGATTCTTGGAGGTTTGATCAAGATTTGGTGATTATAAATCTAGGCTCCCTCTTTCTCTCTCTATATTTCTCTCAACTCTCTCTAAAATGATTAGAGTATCACCCCAAATGAAGCCTCAAATGTTATATATTAAAATAGGGTCGGGTCATAAAATGAAAAAATGGTGTCCCCATACAGGTATGCGATCGCATAACAGATATGTGGTCCGCAAAGATGCCGCAGAAATGAGCTCATCCGGGTGGAACATCTGATCGAGTATGCGACCATTATGCGGCCTGCATATTAATTATGCGATCGCATTTTGGACCGCAGAAATGCACTCTTTCGCGAACATTTTCTTCCAAGTCCGCACGCAATTCACAGGGTTCAACAAGCAATCGATATTTCACGATCAAGGGTGTAATACTCTTTGTAGTAGCGGTCCTNTTGGTCCACTACCGAAACAAGACTTCATAAGTTCAGGGACTTGGTATCTCCAATTATAGCCCCTCTGGGATGTAAAATATATCTCTTCTCACCATCCCCATAGTGTATGAGACAAATGTATGCATTTCGATTAGGGTCGTATTCTATGGTATCTGATCGAGTATGCGACCATTATGCGGCCTGCATATTAATTATGCGATCGCATTTTGGACCGAAGAAACGCACTCTTTCGCGAACATTTTCTTCCAAGTTCGTAGGGTACTGTTCAATCCAAAAGGTCCGGATTGTGGCCATTAAACACATAAACCTAATCTGGACATCACGAAGTACCGGTTTTCTAGGTAAAATTTTACGGGGCCTTACACTCAAGAACTTAAGAACATAAAGAAACAGATGAACGATCTCACAATGAAAGAGACAACAGAGAATAATAGTTTCAACAGATATGGCTCAACAAGGGGAGAGATAACATGCAACAATGATGTCACGACCCAAAAGCGACTGTCGTGATGGCGCGTATCTTGGAACTAGGCAAGACTCAACTCAATATTTCCAACACAACTAAAACACTTTTAGAAATAACAGCAGAATGATTTGACATTTAAAGAGAAACCTTTTAAAAACAAAATTATCCAAAACATGATACAACCATCCCAAAATCGGGGCGTCATTGAGTAAATGAGCATCTAAAACCAGAATACAGTCCACAACAGTATCTAGAGAGTAAAACCGAAAGTACATAGAGAATAAGGAAGGGAAATCAATTTGGTCAAGGGTGATGTAATAGATGAGAAACCCTCCACAAAGCGACGATAATAGCCTGCCAAACCAAGAAAGCTCCAAATATCTGTGGCTGAGGATGGTCTGGGCCAACTCTACACTGCCTCTATCTTCTTTGGATCCACCTGAATACCCTCACTGGACACCACGTGCCCCAAGAACTCCACCGATTGAGCTAAAACTCACACTTGGAGAACTTTACATAAAGCTTCTCCTCCCTCAACAACTGCAACACAATCCTCAGATGCTAGGCATGCTCCTCTTGGCTATGAGAGTACACCAGGATGTCACCAATGAATACAATAATGAACAAGTCCAGATAAGGCTGAAACACACTGTTCATCAAAAGAATGAACGATGTTGGGGCGTTGTTCAGCCAAAAAGACATCACAAAGAATTCATAATGGTCATATGGTGTCCTGAAAGTTGTCTTAAGAATATATGAATCCCGAATCTTCAACTGGTGATACCCTGACCTCAAATAAATCTTGGAGAACACCCTCGCTCCCTGAAGCTGGTCAAATAGATCATCAATACGTGGCAAAGGGTTCTTGTTCTTGACTGTGACCTTGTTCAACTGCCTGTAAACAATGCACAACCTCATAGTACCATCCTTATTCTTTACAAATACAACCGGTGCACCCCAAGGTGACAGTCTAGGCCGAATAAACCCTTATCAAGAAGTCCTTGAAGTTGTTCCTTCAACTCCTTCATCTTCGTTGCTGCCATACGATACGGTGGAATAGAAATGGGCTGAGTGCCCGGAGCCAAATCAATACCGAAGTCAATATCCATGTCAGGCGGCATGCCCGATAGGTCTGCGGGAAACACATTTGGAAAATCACGCACCATAGAAACATAATAAATAGTAGGGGCCTCTATGCTAACAACCCTTATAAAGGCCAAATAAGATATTCAACCCTTCTCAACCATCCGCCGAGCCTTCAAGTATGAAATCATTCTACTGGGAACATAGTCTATAGAACCACTCCACTCAACCCTCGGCAACCCCCACATCGCTAGCATTAGGGTCTTAGCGTGACAATCTAAAACAACATGGCATGGAGAAAACCGATCCATACCCAATATCACATCAAAATCGACGATACTGAGCACCAAAAGATCTACTCTGGTGTGTAGAATTCCAATAGTCACCACACATGACCGATATACACGGTCCACAATAATAGTATCACCCATCGGAGTAGGTACATGAACATATAAAACTATAGACTCACGGGGCATATCCATAAAATGAGCGAAATACGAGGACACATATGAATAAGTGAAACTAGGGTCAAATACTGCAGAGGCATATTTGTGGAAAACTGAGACAATACCTATAATCACAGCATCTGAAGCAATGGTATCTAGTCTGGCAGGGAGAGCACAGAAATGGCCCTGGCCACCCCGTGATCAGCCTCCCCCTCTCGGGCGACTCCTAGCTGACTGAGCTCCACCCCTAGCTGGCTGGGCGGGTGGTGAAGTAACTGGTGCTGAAGTCGTAGACTGACTCTTCTACTGAGATGAACCTCCTTAAAGGCGGGGATAATACCTTTTGATATGACCCAAATCTCCACATTCAAAGCAATCTCTCCCAACAAATGGCGGTGGGGATTGATGGGAACCCTGCGCACCAAAATAACTGTTCGAAGGTTCTGACACAGATGAACCCTGAGCTGATGGTGTATGAGACAAATTCTGAGCTGGTAGTGCACTGAATGATGATGGGCCCTACTGATAACTGTGTGAACCATGACCAAATGATGCACCATGGTGAACTGGGCGAGCCGTCTGAGCATGTTTGAATGGACGAACCCTACCGTGCTGGAACTGCCCCTAGAAAGAGCACCACTAAATCTACCATGTCCACGAGGCCTCTTTGCCTCCCTCTCAACCCGCTCCTAACTACAAACCATCTCAATCTGATGAGAAATGTCGACAACCTCATCAAAAGTAGCACTAGACACTCTCTCTCTGGTCATAAGAAATCGCAGCTGAAAAGTGAGGCAGTCAATGAACCTCATGATCCTCTCTCTGTATGTGGAAACCAACCAGATAGCATGATGGCCCAACTCTGAGAACCGCATCTCATACTGCGTCACAGAAATATCACCTTGACAAAGCTGCTCAAAGTGTCGCACAGCTCCTCTCTATGGGACTAAGACACGAATTTCTCCAGAAAGATGACGGAGAACTGCTGCCAGGCAAGGGGTGCTACGCCGACCGGCCTATGCCTCTCGTAAGCCTCCCACCAACTAAATGCATCCCTAGAGAACTAAAAAGTAGTGAACGAGACCCCACTAGTCTCTAGAATACCTGCTATACGGAGTATCCTCTGGCACCTGTTCAAGAAGCCCTGTGCATCCTCTCCCTCTACACTACTTAAAGATGGAGGCTGGAGTCCCCTAAACCTCTCAAATATGTGTGATGCGTGGCTAGAATTCATGATTTTAAGCATTATATACCTTGCATTTTATGTGCTTTAATGATAAAAATACACGTCATGTGTGCCTAATGGAGTTTATTTAATGTGCAGGTGAGTTGGAAATGGAAGCCGAGCTAAATGAGAGCATAAACGTCGGAAAATACGCTCAAGAGTCGAAAAGGAGCGACCCCAGACAAGCCTGGCGTTAGCCAGGAGTTTGGCTCTTAAGGCCAGGGGGTGCCTGGCGTTACCCAGGCGTTATCCTCCAAACGCCAGGGGGTGCCTGGCGTTACCCAGGCGTTATCCTCCAAACGCCTGGGTACCTGTTTCGGTGAAATCCGAGTTTTAAAGGTTTTTAAGTGTTTCCAAGTGAGAATAGGAGTCTCTTACACGGTTAGGGTTTATTCCAACCATATAAATAGACCCAAGAACACATCTTGGAGGGGGGAGAGACGTTTTTGAGAGAAAAATACACACACAAGATCATTGAAGGAGCAAGGATTATCAGTTTTCTTCATTTTATTCTAGTATTTTAAATTCATGCAACACTTATGCAATTGTTAGCATGAGTGGATAAACACCCATTGTTCTGGGGTTGTGGTTTAGCCATGGATATTGTTAGTTGACATTAATTTAACCTTGAATATAGTTTACTCAATATATGGTTGTTTCTTCAATTCTGTGTTTAATTGCTTAATTGTCTTGCCATGAGTTAGGTTCTACATACTATCTATGTTATGCTTGGGAAAGCCGTATATAGATTAGAGAAGAATTGGAGAAAGCACGATCTTAACCCTTCAGGGGAGCAGATTTGTGGTTAGGATAGGAATATACCTAGTCACC
>MDKI01109201.1:0-20491 GCA_005239505.1 Nicotiana paniculata
TTACTAGATCATAACATAACTATGTAGCTCAATCCATATTTCGTTTATTACATACAAAGGATCATTTCTTCTCTGTCGCTTTCGGCCGTTCAATTAAACAACTCTACATTTCTCTCGCGATGAGCTCTTATTCCTAATGTTTTGATGCTCCACAATTGTTATATACTTTTCATCATCATAGGAGAAATTTCATCCGGATTATGATTTAAAAAGCAAGGATTCTCTTTTGGAGTAGTACTGATAGGCAATAAATTTGTAGCGGTACTGATGTTATCCACGTCTAATGACTTTGAAGTATTATCACTATGGAACAAAAGCACCATAGAACTTCATATACCAACAATTCCTCTCGAAATATTCTTTTCATCGTCAACTAGAGCAACGTCATCTGGGATTAATTAAAAAGGAAAGAATGATTATTCTTAGGAATGCTACTGTATGGTAGTACAATTAAAAGAAGTCCACTTTAAGTTTACAAGTTGCAAGAAAACTATCAAATTTTGTTAAAATATGCATGAATATTAAATTTATCCAACTGATTTGGAGTTTATATCCATTTATTACTTATACGAGATACACGTCTAAAACGCTTGCCTGGATACCAATGACTTAATACTATAAAAATTCACCTATATTTACTAGATCATAACATAACTATGCAGCTCAATCCATATTTCGTTTTTTACATACAAATGATCTTTTCTTCTCCGCCACTTTCGCTCATTAAAATAGACAACTCAAGATTTCTCTCGCGATGAGCTCTTATCCTAATGTTTTGATCCACCGCAATTGTTATATACTTTTCATCATCATAGGAAATATTTCAGCGGGGTTATGATTTAAAAAGCAAGGAGGATTCTTTTTTGGAGTACGACTCATAGGCAAAGTTTTTTTAGCGGTACTGCTGTTATCCACGTCTAATGACTTTGAAGCATTATCACTATGGAATGAAAGCACCATAGAACTTGATATACCAACAATTCCTCTCGAAATGTTCTTTTCATCGTCAACTAGAGAAATGTCATCAGGGATTGATTAAAAAGGAAAGAATGATTCTTTTTAGGAATGCTACTGTATGGTAGTACAATTAAAAGATGCCCACATTAAGTTTACAAGTTGCAATAACACTATCAAATTTTGTTAAAATATGCATGAATATTAAATTTTAACAACTGATTTTGAATTTATATCCATTTATTACTTGTACGAGATACACGTGCAAAGCGCGTGCCTGGATACCAATAACTTAAAAGTATAAGAATTGACCTATAGTTACTAGATCATAATATAACTATGTAGCTCAATCCATATTTCGTTTATTACATACAAAGGATCTTTTCTTCTCTGTCGCTTTCGCCCGTTCAATTAAACAACTCTACATTTCTCTCGCGATGAGATCTTATTCCTAATGTTTTGATGCTCCACAATTGTTATATACTTTTCATCATCATAGGAGAAATTTCATCAGGATTATGATTTAAAAAGCAAGGAGGATTCTCTTTTGGAGTAGTACTGATAGGCAATAAATTTGTAGCGGTACTGATGTTATCCACGTCTAATGACTTTGAAGCATTATCACTATGGAACAAAAGCACCATAGAACTTCATATACCAACAATTCCTCTCGAAATATTCTTTTCATCGTCAACTAGAGCAACGTCATCTGGGATTAATTAAAAAGGAAAGAATGATTATTCTTAGGAATGCTACTGTATGGAAGTACAATTAAAAGAAGTCCACTTTAAGTTTACAAGTTGCAATAAAACTATCAAATTTTGTTAAAATATGCATGAATATTAAATTTATCCAACTGATTTGGAGTTTATATCCATTTATTACTTATACGAGATACACGTGCAAAACGCTTGCCTGGATACCAATAACTTAATAGTATAAAAATTATTACTTATACGAGATACACGTGCAAAACGCTTACTAGATCATAACATAACTATGCAGCTCAATCCATATTTCGTTTTTTACATACAAATGATCTTTTCTTCTCCGCCACTTTCGCTCGTTAAAATAAACAACTCAAGATTTCTCTCGCGATGAGCTCTTATCCTAATGTTTTGATCCACCGCAATTGTTATATACTTTTCATCATCATAGGAGAAATTTCAGCGGGGTTATGATTTAAAAAGCTAGGAGGATTTTTTTTGGAGTACTACTGATAGGCAATACATTTGTAGCGTACTGCTGTTATCCACGTCTAATGACTTAGAAGAATTATCACTATGGAACGAAAGCACCATAGAACTTGATATACCAACAATTCTTCTCGAAATATTCCTTTCATCGTCAACTACAGCAAGGTCATCAGGGATTGATTAAAAAGGAATGAATAATTGTTTTTAGGAATGCTACTGTATGGTAGTACAATTAAAAGATGTCCACATTAAGTTTACAAGTTGCAATAACGCTATCAAATTTTGTTAAAATATGCATGAATATTAAATTTGAACAATTGATTTTGAATTTATATCCATTTATCACTTATACGAGATACACGTGCAAGGCGCGTGCCTGGATACCAATAACTTAATAGTATAAAAATTGACCTATAGTTACTAGATCATAACATAACTATGTAGCTCAGTCCATATTTCGTTTATTACATACAAATGAGCTTTTCATTTATGTCGCTTTCGGCCGTTCAACTAAACAACACTCGATTTCTCTCGCGATTAGCTCTTATTCCTAATGTTTGGATCCTCCACAATTGTTATATACTTTTCATCATCATAGGAGAAATTTCAGCAGGGTTATGATTTAAAAAGCAAGGAGGATTCTTTTTTGGAGTATTACTGATAGGCAATAAATTTGTAGAGGTACTGCTGTTATCCACGTCTAATGACTTCCAAGCATTATCACTATGGAACAAAAGCACCATAGAACTTCATATACAACCAATTCCTCTCGAAATATTCCTTTCATCGTCAACTAGAGCAAGGTCATTAGGGATTGATTAAAAAGGAAAGAATGATTATTTTTAGGAATGCTATTGTATGGTAGTACAATTAAAAGAAGTCTACTTTAAGTTTACAAGTTGCAATAACACTATCGAATTTTCTTAAAATATGCATGAATATTTAATTTTAACAACTGATTTTGAATTTATATCCATTTATTACTAATACGAGATACACGTGCAAAGCGCGTGCCTGGATACCAATAACTTAATAGTATAAAAATTGAACTAGAGTTACTAGATCATAACATAACTATGTAGCTCAATCCATATTTCGTTTATATACAAAGGATCTTTTCTTTTCTGTCGCTTTCGGTCGTTCAATTAAACAACTCTAGATTTCTCTCGCGATGAGCTCTTATTCCTAATGTTTTGATCCTCCACAATGGTTATATACTTTTCATCATCACAGGAGAAATTTCAGCAGGGGTTATGATTTAAAAAGCAAGGAGGATTCTTTTTTTGAGTAATACTGATAGGCAATAAATTTGTAGCGGTACTGCTATTATCCACGTCTAATGACTTAGAAACAGTATCACTATGGAACAAAAGCACCATAGAACTTGATATACCAACAATTCCTCTCGAAATATTCTTTTCATCGTCAACTACAGCAAGGTCATCAGGGATTGATTAAAAAGGAAAGAATGATTCTTTTTAGGAATGCTATAGTATGGTAGTACAACTAAAAGATGTCCACATTAAGTTTACAAGTTGCAATAACACTATCAAATTTTGTTAAAATATGCATGAATATTAAATTTTAACAACTGATTTTGAATTTATATCCATTTATTACTTATACGAGATACACGTGCAAAGCGCGTGCCTGGATACAATTAACTTAATAGTATAAAAAATGACCTATAGTTACTAGATCATAACATAACTATGTATCTCAATCCATATTTCGTTTATTACATACAAAGGATCTTTTCTTTTCTGTCCCTTTCGGCCGTTCAATTAAACAACTCTCGATTTCTCTCGCAATGAGCTCTTATTCCTAATGTTTGAATCCTCCACAATTGTTATATACTTTTCATCATCATAGGAGAAATTTCAGCAGGGTTACGATTTAAAAAGCAAGGAGGATTCTTTTTTGGAGTACTACTGATAGGCAATAAATTTGTAGCGGTACTGCTGTTATCCACGTCTAATGACTTTGAAGCATTATCTATATGGAACAAAAGCACCATATAACTTCATATACCAACAATTCCTCTCGAAATATTCTTTTCATCGTCAACTAGAGCAAGGTCATCAGGGATTGATTAAAAAGGAAAGAATGAGTCTTTTTAGGAATGCTACTGTATGGTAGTACAATTAAAAGATGTCCACATTAAGTTTACAAGTTGCAATAACACTAACAAATTTTATTAAAATATGCATGAATATTAAATTTTAACAACTGATTTTGAATTTATATCCATTTATTACTTGTACGAGATACACGTGCAAAGCGCGTGCCTGGATACCGATGACTTAATACTATAAAAATTGACGTATATTTACTAGATCATAACATAACTATGTAGCTCAATCCATATTTCGTTTATTACATATAAATGATCTTTTCTTCATTGCCGCTTTCGCTCGTTAAAATAAACAACTCAGGATTTCTCTCGCGATGAGCTCTTATTCCTAATGTTTCTATCCACCGCAATTGCTATATACTTTTCATCCTCATAGGAGAAATTTCAGCAGGGTTATGATTCAAAAACCTAGGAGGATTTTTTTTTGACTACTACTGATAGGCAATACATTTGTAGCGTACTGATTTTATCCACGTCTAATGACTTAGAAGCATTATCACTATGGAACGAAAGCACAATAGAACTTGATATACCAACAATTCCTCTCAAACCATTTTTTTATCGTCAACTAGAGCAAGGTCATCAGGGATTGATTAAAAAGGAAAGAATGATTCTTTTTAGGAATGCTACTGTATGGTAGTACAATTAAAAGATGTCCACATTAAGTTTACAAGTTGCAATAACACTATCAAATTTTGTTAAAATATGCATGAATATTAAATTTTAACAACTGATTTTGAATTTATATCCATTTATTACTTATACGAGATACACGTGCAAAGCGCGTGCCTGGATACCAATAACTTAATAGTATAAAAATTGACCTAGAGTTACTAGATCATAACATAACTATGTAGCTCAATCCATATTTCGTTTATTACATACAAAGGATCTTTTCTTTTCTGTCGCTTTCGGCCGTTCAATTAAACAACTCTAGATTTCTCTCGCGATGAGCTCTTATTCCTAATGTTTTGATCCTCCTCAATTGTTATATACTTTTCATCATCACAGGAGAAATTTCAGCAGGGGTTATGATTTAAAAAGCAAGGAGGATTCTTTTTTGGAGTACTACTGATAGCCAATAAAGCGGTACTGCTGTTATCCACGTCTAATGACGTAGAAGCATTATCACTATGGAACGAAATCACCATAGAACTTTATATACCAACAATTCCACTCGAAATATTCTTTTCATCGTCAACTAGAGCAAGGTCATCATGGATTGATTAAAAAGGAAAGAATGATTCTTTTTAGGAATGCTACTTTATGGTAGTACTATTAAAAGGTGTCCACATTAAGTTTACAAGTTTCAATAACACTATCAATTTTTGTTAAAATATGGATGAATATTAAATTTTAATAACTGATTTTGAATTTATATCCATTTATTACTTATACGATATACACGCGCAAAGCCCGGGCCTGGATACCAATAACTTAATCGTATAAAAATTGACCTATAGTAACTAGATCTTAACATAACTATGTAGCTCAATCCATATTTCGTTTATTACATACAAAGGATCTTTTCTTCTCTGTCGCTTTCGTCCGTTCAATTAAACAACTCTAGATTTCTCTCACGATGAGCTCTTATTCCTAATGTTTTGATACTCCACAATTGTTATATACTTTTCATCATCATAGGAGAAATTTCAGCAGGGTTATGATTTAAAAAGCAAGGAGGATTCTTTTTAGGAGTACTACTTATAGGCAATAAATTTGTAGCGGTACTACTGTTATCCATGTCTAATGACTTTGAAGCATTATCACTATGGAACAAAAGCACCATAGAACTTCATATACCAACAATTCCTCTCGAAATATTCTTTTCATCGTCAACTAGAGCAAGGTCATCAGGGATTGATAAAAAAGGAAAGAATGATTATTTTTAGGAATGCTACCGTATGGTACTACAATTAAAAGAAGTCCACATTAAGTTAACAAGTTGCAATAACACTAAAAAATTTTGTTAAAATATGCAATTAATAGAAGTCCACTTTAAGTTTACAGGTTGCAATAACACTACCAAATTTTAATAAGATATGCATGAATATTAAATTTTTTCCAACTTATTTTGAATTTATATCCATTTATTACTTATACGAGATACACGTGCAAAGCGCGTGCCTGGATACCAATGACTTAATAGTAAAAAAATTGACCTATATTTACTAGATCATAAAATAACTATGTAGCCCGATCCATATTTCGTTTATTACATACAAATTATCTTTTCTTCTCTGCCGCTTTCGCTCGTTAATATAAACAACTCAAGATTTCTCTCGCGATGAGCTCTTATTCCTAATGTTTCGATTCACCGCAATTGTTATATACTTTTCATCATCATAGGAGAAATTTCAGCAGGGTTATGATTTAAAAAAGCTAGAAGGATTTTTTTTTTGAGTACTACTGATAGGCAATACATTTGTAGTGTACTGCTGTTATCCACGTCTAATGACTTAGAAGCATTATCACTATGGAACGAAAGCACCATAGAACTTGATAAACCAACAATTCCTCTCGAAATATTCTTTTCATCGTCAACTAGAGCATGGTCATCAGGGATTGATTAAAAAGGAAAGAATGATTCTTTTTAGGAATGCTACTGTATGGTAGTACAATTAAAAGAAGTCCACATTAAGTTAACAAGTTGCAATAACACTAAAAATTTTTGTTAAAATATGCAATTAAAAGAAGTCCACTTTAAGTTTACAAGTTGCAATAACACTACCAAATTTTGATAAGATATGCATGAATATTAAATTTTTATCAACTTATTTTAAGTTTATATCCATTTATTACTTATACGAGATACACGTGCAAAGCGCGTGCCTGGATACTAATGAATTAATAGTAAAAAAATTGACCTATATTTACTAGATCATAACATAACTATGTAGCCCGATCCATATTTCGTTAATTACATACAAATGATCTTTTCTTCTCTGCCGCTTTCGCTCGTTAAAATAAACAACTCAAGATTTCTCTCACGATGAGCTCTTATTCCTAATGTTTTGATCCACCGCAATTGTTATATACTTTTCATCATCATAGGAGAAATTTCAGCAGGGTTATGATTTAAAAAGCTAGAAGGATTTTTTTTTTTGAGTACTACTGATAGGCAATACATTTGTAGTGTACTGCTGTTATCCACGTCTAATGACTTAGAAGCATTATCACTATGGAACGAAAGCACCATAGAACTTGATATACCAACAATTCCTCTCGAAATATTCTTTTCATCGTCAACTAGAGCAAGGTCATCAGGGATTGATTAAAAAGGGAAGAATGATTATTTTTAGGAATTCTACTGTATGGTAGTACAATTAAAATATGTCCACATTAAGTTCACAAGTTGCAATAACACTATCAAGTTTTGTTAAAATATGCACGAATATTAAATTTTAACAATTGATTTTGAATTTATATCCATTTATTACTTGTACGAGATACACGTGCAAAGCGCGTGCCTTGATACCAATAACTTAATAGTATAAAAACTGACCTATAGTTACTAGATCATAACATAACTATGTAGCTCAATCCATGTTTCGTTTATTACATACAAAGGATCTTTTCTTCTCTGTCGCTTTCGCCCGTTCAATTAAACAACTCTAGATTTCTCTCGCGATGAGCTCTTATTCCGAATGTTTTGATCCTCCACAATTGTTATATACTTTTCATCATCATAGTTGTAATTTCAGCAGGGTTATGATTTAAAAAGCAAGGAGGATTCTTTTTTGGAGTACTACTGATAGGCAATAAATTTCTAGCGGTACTGCTGTTATTCACGTCTAATGACTTAGAAGCATTACCACTATGGAACAAAAGCACCATAAAACTTCATATACCAACAGTTCTTCTCGAAATATTATTTTCATCGTAAACTAGATCAAGGTCATCAGGGATTGACTAAAAAGGAAAGAATGATTATTTTTAGGAATGCTACTTTATGGTAGTACAATTAAAAGAAGTCCACATTAAGTTTACAAGTTGCAATAACACTATAAAATTTTGTCAAAATATGCGTGAATATTTAATTTTTACAACTGATTTTGAAATTATATCTATTTATTACTTCTAGGAGATACACGTGCGAATCGTGTGCCTGGATACCAATGACTTAATTGTATAAAAATTGACGTATAGTTACTAGATCAGAACATAACTATGTAGTTCAATCCATATTTCTTTAATCACATACAAAGGATCTTTTCTACTCTGTTGCTTTTGCCCGTTCAAATAAATAACTCTATATTTCTCTCGCGATGAGCTCTTATTCCTAATGTTTTTATGCTTCGCAATTTTGATATATTTTTCATCATCATAGGAGAAATTTCAGCAGGGTTATGATTTAAAAAGCAAGGAAGATTCTTTTCTGGAGTACTACTGATAGGCAATACTGTTGTAGCGGTACAACTGTTATCCACGTCTAATGACTTAGAAGCATTATTACTATGCAACGAAAGCACCATAGTACTTGATATACCAACAATTCATCTCGAAATATTCTTTTCATCGTCAACTAGAGCAAGGTCATCAGGGATTGATTAAAAAGGTAGGAATGGTTCTTTTTAGGAATGCTACTGTATGGTAGTACAATTAAAAGATGTCCACATTAAGTTTACAAGTTGCAATAGCACTATCAAATCTTGTTAAAATATGCATGAATATTAAAGTTTTACAACTGATTTTGAATTTATATCTATTTAAAATTTATAAGAGATGCACGTGCAAAGCGCATGCCTGGATACCAATGACTTAATATTATAAAAATTGACCTACATTTACTTGATCATAACATAACTATGTAGCTCAATCCATATTTCGTTTATTACATACAAAGGATTTTTTCTTCTCTACCGCTTTCGCTCGTTGAAATAAACAACTCAAGATTTCTCTCGCTATGAGCTCTTATTCCTAATGTTTTGATCCACCGCAATTGTGATATACTTTTCATCATCATAAGAGAAATTTCAGCAGGGTTATGATTTAAAAAGCAATGAGGATTTTTTTTGGAGTACTACTGATAGGTAATACATTTGTAGCGTACTGTTGTTACCCACGTCTAATGACTTAGAAGCATTATCACTATGGAACGTAAGCACCATAGAACTTGCTATACCAACAATTCCGCTCGAAATATTCTTTCTAGGAATGCTACTGTATGGTAGTACAATTAAAAGATGTCCACTTTATTTTTACAAGTTGCAATAACACTATCAAATTTTGTTAAAATATGCATGAATATTAAATTTTTCCAACTGATTTTGAATTTATATCTATTTATTACTTATACGAGATACGCGTGCAAATCGCGTGGCTGGATACCAATGACTTAAAAGTATAAAAATAGACGTATAGTTACTAGATCAGAACATAACTATGTAGCTCAATCCATATTTCGTTTATTACATACAAAGGATCTTTTCTTCTCTGTCGCTTTCGCCCGTTCAAATAAACAACTCTATATTTCTCTCGCAATGAGCTCTTATTGCTAATGTTTTGATCCTCCGCAATTGTGATATACTTTTCATCATCATAGGAGAAATTTCAGCAAGGTTATGATTTAAAAAGCAAGGAGGATTCTTTTTTGGAGTACTATTGATAGGCAATACAGTTTTAGTGGTACTGCTGTTATCCACGTCTAATGACATAGAAGCATTGCCACTATGCAACGAAAGCACCATAGAACTTGATATACCAACAATTCGTCTCCAAATATTCTTTTCATCGGCAACTAGAGCAAGGTCATCAAGGATTGATTAAAAAGGAAAAAATGATTCTTTTTAGGAATGCTACTATATAGTGGTACAATTAAAAGATGCCCACATTAAGTTTATAAGTTGCAATTACACTAATTTTAGTATAATTAATAATACATTTATGACTTAATCAAATTTCTTTAAAATATCTATGAATATTAAAGTTTTACAACTGATTTTGAATTTATATCTATTTATTAGGTATACGAGATACACATGCAAAGCGCGTGCCTGGATACCAATGACTTAATACTATAAAAATAGACCTATAGGTACTAGATCAAAACATAACTATGTAGCTCAATCCTTATTTCGTTTATTACATACAAATGATCTTTTATTCTCTGCCGCTTTCACTCGTTGAAATAAACAACTCAAGATTTCTCTCGCTATGAGCTCTTATTCCTAATGTTTTGATCCACCGCAATTGTGATATACTTTTCATCATCATAAGAGAAATTTCAGCAGGGTTATCATAAGCATTATCACTATGGAACGTAAGCACCATAGAACTTGCTATACCAACAATTCCTCCCGAAATATTCTTTTCATCGTCAACTACAACAAGGTCATCAGGGATCGATTAAAAAGGAAAGAATGATTCTTTCTAGGAATGCTACTGTATGGTAGTACAATTAAAAGATGTCCACTTTAAGTTTACAAGTTTCAATAACGATATAGAATTTTGTTAAAATATGCATGAATATTCAATTTTTCCAACTGATTTTGAATTTATATCCATTTATTACTTATACGAGATACCCGTGCAAATCGCGTGCCTGGATACCAATGACTTAATAGTATAAAAATAGACGTATAGTTACTAGATCAGAACATAACTATGTAGCTCAATCCATATTTTGTTTATGACATACAAAGGATCTTTTCTTCTCTGTCGCTTTCGCCCGTTCAAATAAACAACTCTATATTTCTCTCGCGATGAGCTCTTATTGCTAATGTTTTGATCCTCCGCAACTGTGATATACTTTTCATCATCATAGAGAAATTTCCGCAGGGTTATGATTTAAAAAGCAAGGAGGATTCTTTTTTGGAGTACTATTGATAGGCAATACAGTTTAAGCGGTACTGTTGTTATCCTCGTCAGATGACATAGAAGCATTGCCACTATGCAACGGAAGCACCATAGAACTTGATATACCAACAATTCGTCTCCAAATATTCTTTTCATCGTCAACTAGAGCAAGGTCATCAGGGATTGATTAAAAAGGAAAAAATGATTCTTTTTATGAATGCTACTATATAGTGGTACAATTAAAAGATGCCCACATTAAGTTTACAAATTGCAATTACACTAATTTTTGTATAATTAATTTTTCATTTATGACTTAATAAAATTTCTTTAAAATATGTATGAATATTAAATTTTTACAACTGATTTTGAATTTATATCTATTTATTAGGTATACAAGATACACATGCAAAGCGCGTGCCTGGATACCAATGACTCAATACTATAAAAATAGACCTATAGTTACTAGATCAAAACATAACTATGTAGCTCAATCCATATTTCGTTTATTACATACAAATGATCTTTTCTTCTCTGCCGCTTTCACTCGTTCAAATAAAAAACTTAAGATTTCTCTCGCTGTGAGCTCTTATTCCTAATGTTTTGATCCACCGCAATTGTGATATACTTTTCATCATCATAAGAGAAATTTCAGCTGGGTTATGATTTAAAAAGCAAGGAGGATTTTTTTTGGAGTACTACTGATAGGCAATACATTTGTAGCGTACTGTTGTTACCCACTTCTAATGACTTAGAAGCATTATCACTATGGAACGTAAGCACCATAGAACTTTATATACCAACAATTCCTCTCGAAATATTCTTTTCATCGCCAACTAGAGCAAGGTCATCAGGGATTGATTAAAGAGGAAAGAATGGTTATTTTTAGGAATGCTACTGTATGGTAGTACAATTAAAAGATGTCCACATTAAGTTTACAAGTTGCAATAATACTATCAAATCTTGTTAAAATATGCATGAATATTAAAGTTTTATTACTGATTTTGAATTTATATCTATTTATTACTTATAAGAGATACACGTGCAAAGCGCATGCCTGGATACCAATGACTTAATAGTATAAAAATTGACCTATATTTACTTGATCATAACATAACTATGTAGCTCAATCCATATTTCGTTTATTACATACAAAGGATCTTTTCTTCTCTGCCGCTTTCGCTCGTTGAAATAAACAACTCAAGATTTCTCTCGCTATGAGCTCTTATTCCTAATGTTTTGATTCACCGCAATTGTGATATACTTTTCATCATCATAAGAGAAATTTCAGCAGGGTTATGATTTAAAAGGCAAGGAGGATTTTTTTTGGAGTACTACTGATAGGCAATACATTTGTAGCGTACTGTTGTTACCCACGTCTAATGACTTAGAAGCATTATCACTATGGAACGTAAGCACCATAGAACTTGCTATACCAACAATTCCGCTCGAAATATTCTTTTCATCGTCAACTAGAGCAAGGTCATGAGGGATTGATTAAAGAGGAAAGAATGATTCTTTCTAGGAATGCTACTGTATGGTAGTACAATTTAAAGATGTCCACTTTAAGTTTACAAGTTTCAATAACACTATAAAATTTTGTTAAAATATGCATGAATATTCAATTTTTCCAACCGATTTTGAATTTATATCCATTTATTACTTATACGAGATACGCGTGCAAATCGCGTGCCTGGATACCAATGACTTAATAGTATAAAAATAGACGTATAGTTACTAGATCAGAACATAACTATGTAGCTCAATCCATATTTTGTTTATGACATACAAAGGATCTTTTCTTCTCTGTCGCTTTTGCCCGTTCAAATAAACAACTCTATATTTCTCACGCGATGAGCTCTTATTGCTAATGTTTTGATCCTCCGCAGTTGTGATATACTTTTCATCATCATAGGAGAAATTTCAGCAGGGTTATGATTTAAAAAGCAAGGAGGATTCTTTTTTGGAGTACTATTGATAGGCAATACAGTTTAAGCGGTACTGCTGTTATCCTCGTCTAATGACATAGAAGCATTGCCACTATGCAACGAAAGCACCATAGAACTTGATATACCAACAATTCGTCTCCAAATATTCTTTTCATCGTCAAGTAGAGCAAGGTCATCAGGGATTGACTAAAAAGGAAAAAATGATTCTTTTTAGGAATGCTACTATATAGTGGTACAATTAAAAGATGCCCACATAAAGTTTATAAATTGCAATTACACTAATTTTTGTATAATTAATTTTTCATTTATGACTTAATCAAATTTCTTTAAAATATGTATGAATATTAAATTCTTACAACTGATTTTGAATTTATATCTATTTATTAGGTATACGAGATACACATGCAAAGAGCGTGCCTGGATACCAATGACTTAATACTATAAAAATAGACCTATAGGTACTAGATCAAAACATAACTATGTAGCTCAATCCATATTTCGTTTATTACATGCAAATGAACTTTTCTTCTCTGCCGCTTTCGCTCGGTTAAATAAACAACTCAAGATTTCTCTCGCTGTGAGCTCATATTCCTAATGTTTTGATCCACCGCAATTGTGATATACTTTTCATCATCATAAGAGAAATTTCACCAGGGTTATGATTTAAAAAGCAAGGAGGATTTTTTTTGGAGTACTACTGATAGGCAATACATTTGTAGCGTATTGTTGTTACCCACGTCTAATGACTTAGAAGCATTATCACTATGGAACGTAAGCACCATAGGAATTGCTATACCAACAATTCCTCTCGAAATATTCTTTTCATCGTCAAGTAGAGCAAGGTCATCAGGGATTGGCTAAAAAGGAAAGAATGATTCTTTCTAGGAATGCTACTGTATGGTAGTATTATTAAAAGATGTATACTTTAAGTTTACAAGTTTCAATAACACTATAAAATTTTGTTAAAATACGCAAGAATATTAAATTTTTCCAACTGATTTTGAATTTATATCCATTTATTACTTATACGAGATACGCGTGCAAATCGCGTGCCTGGATACCAATGACTTAATAGTATAAAAATAGACGTATAGTTACTAGATCAGAACATAACGATGTAGCTCAATCCATATTTCGTTTATTACATACAAAGGATCTTTTCTTCTCAGTCGCTTTCGCCCGTTCAAATAAACAACTCTATATTTCTCTCGTGATGAGCTCTTATTGCTAATGTTTTGATCCTCCGCAATTGTGATATACTTTTCATCATCATTGGAGAAATTTCAGCAGGGTTATGATTTAAAAAGCAAGGAGGATTCTTTTTTGGAGTACTATTAATAGGCAATACAGTTTTAGCGGTACTGTTGTTATCCTCGTCTAATGACATAGAAGCATTGACACTATGCAATGAAAGCCCCATAGAACTTGATATACCAACAATTCGTCTCCAAATATTCTTTTCATCGTCAACTAGAGCAAGGTCATCAGAGATTGATTAAAAAGGAAAAAATGATTCTTTTTAGGAATGCTACTATATAGTGGTACAATTAAAATATGCCCACATTAAGTTTATAAATTGCAATTACACTAATTTTTGTGTAATTAATTTTTCATTTATGACTTAATCAAATTTCTTTAAAATATGTATGAATATTAAATTTTTACAACTGATTTTGAATTTCTATCTATTTATTAGGTATACGACATACACATGCAAAGCGCGTGCCTGGATACCAATGACTTAATACTATAAAAATAGACCTATAGTTACTACATCAAAACATAACTATGTAGCTCAATCCATATTTCATTTATTACATACAAATGATCTTTTCTTCTCTGCCGCTTTCGCTCGTTGAAATAAACAACCCAAGATTTCTCTCGCTGTGAGCTCTTATTCCTAATGTTTTGATCCACCGCAATTGTGATGTACTTTTCATCATCATAAGAGAAATTTCAGCAGGGTTATGATTTAAAAAGCAAGGAGTATTTTTTTTGGAGTACTACTGATAGGCAATACATTTGTAGCGTACTGTTGTTACCCACGTCTAATGACTTAGAACCATTATCACTATGGAACGTAAGCACCGTAGAAATTGATATACCAACAATTCCTCTCGAAATATTCTTTTCATCGTCAACTAGAGCAAGGTCACCAGGGATTGATTAAAAAGGAAAAAATGATTCTCTTTAGGAATGCTACTATATAGTGGTACAATTAAAAGATGCCCACATTAAGTTTATAAATTGCAATTACACTAATTTTTGTATAATTAATTTTTCATTTATGACTTAATCAAATTTCTTTAAAATATGTATGAATATTAAATGTTTACAACTGATTTTGAATTTATATCTATTTATTAGGTATACGACATACACATGCAAAGCGCGTGCCTGGATACCAATGAATTAATACTACAAAAATAGACCTATAGTTACTACATCAAAACATAACTATGTAGCTCAATCCATATTTCGTTTATTACATACAAATGATCTTTTCTTCTCTTTCGCTTTCGCTCGTTGAAATAAACAACCCAAGATTTCTCTCGCTGTGAGCTCTTATTCCTAATGTTTTGATCCACCGCAATTGTGATATACTTTTCATCATCATAAGAGAAATTTCAGCAGGGTTATGATTTAAAAAGCAAGGAGTATTTTTTTTTGGAGTACTACTGATAGGCAATACATTTGTAGCGTACTGTTGTTACCCACGTCTAATGACTTAGAAGCATTATCACTATGGAACGTAAGCAGCATAGAACTTGCTATACCAACAATTCCTCTCGAAATATTCTTTTCATCGTCAACTAGAGCAAGGTCATCAGGGATCGATTAAAAGGGAAAGAATGATTCTTTCTAGGAATGCTACTGTATGGTAGTACAATTAAAAGACCTATAGGTACTAGATATATAGGTACTAGATCAAAACATAAATTGCAATTACACTAATTTTTGTATAATTAATTTTTCATTTATGACTTAATCAAATTTCTTTTAAATATGTATGAATATTAAATTTTTACAACTGATTTTGAATTTATATCTATTTATTAGGTATACGACATACACATGCAAAGCACGTGCCTGGATACCAATGACTTAATACTATAAAAATAGACCTATAGTTACTACATCAAAACATAACTATGTAGCTCAATCCATATTTCGTTTATTACATACAAATGATCTTTTCTTCTCTGCCGCTTTCGCTCGTTGAAATAAACAACCCAAGATTTCTCTCGCTGTGAGCTCTTATTCCTAATGTTTTGATCCACCGCAATTGTGATATACTTTTCATCATCATAAGAGAAATTTCAACAGGGTTATGATTTAAAATGCAAGGAGGATCTTTTTTGGAGTACTACTGATAGGCAATACATTTGTAGCGTACTGTTTTACCCACGTCTAATGACTTAGAAGAATTATCACTATGGAACGTAAGCACCGTAGAAATTGCTATACCAACACTTCCTCTCGAAATATTCTTTTCATCGTCAACTAGAGCAAGGTCATCAGGGATTGATTAAAAAGGAAAGAATGATTCTTTCTAGGAATGCTACTTTATGGTAATATTATTAAAAGATGTCTACTTTAAGTTTACAAGTTTCAATAAAACTATAAAATTTTGTTAAAATACGCAAGAATATTAAATTTTTCCAACTGATTTTGAATTTATATCCATTTATTACTTATACGAGATACGCGTGCAAATCGCGTGCCTGGATACCAATGACTTAATAGTATAAAAATAGACGTATAGTTACTAGATCAGAACATAACGATGTAGCTCAATCCATATTTCGTTTATTACATACAAAGGATCTTTTCTTCTCAGTCGCTTTCGCCCGTTCAAATAAACAACTCTATATTTCTCCCGCGATGAGCTCTTATTGCTAATGTTTTGATCCTCCGCAATTGTGATATACTTTTCATCATAATAGGAGAAATTTCAGCATGGTTATGATTTAAAAAGCAAGGAGGATTCTTTTTTGGAGTACTATTGATAGGCAATACAGTTTTAGCGGTACTGCTGTTATCCTCGTCTAATGACATAGAAGCATTGACACTATGCAACGAAAGCACCATAGAACTTGATATACCAACAATTTGTCTCCAAATATTCTTTTCATCGTCAACTAGAGCAAGGTCATCAGGGATTGATTAAAAAGGAAAAAAATATTCTTTTTAGGAATGCTACTATATAGTGGTACAATTAAAAGATGCCCACATTAAGTTTATAAGTTGCAATTACACTAATTTTTGTATAATTAATTTTTTATTTATGACTTAATCAAATTTCTTTAAAATATGTATGAATATTAAATTTTTACAACTGATTTTGAATTTATATCTATTTATTAGGTATACGAGATACACATGCAAGGCGCGTGCCTGGATACAAATGACTTAATACTATAAAAATAGACCTATAGGTTCTAGATCAAAACATAACTATGTAGCTCAATCCATATTTCGTTTATTACATACAAATTATCTTTTCTTCTCTGCCGCTTTCGCTCGTTGAAATAAACAACTCAAGATTTCTCTCGATATGAGCTCTTATTCCTAATGTTTTGATCCACTGCAATTGTGATATACTTTTCATCATCATAAGAGAAATTTCAGCAGGGTTATGATTTAAAATGCAAGGAGGATCTTTTTTGGAATACTATTGATAGGCAATACATTTGTAGCGTACTGTTTTTACCCACGTCTAATGAATGAGAAGCATTATCACTATGGAACGTAAGCACCGTAGAACTTGCTATACCAACAATTCCTCTAGAAATATTCTTTTCATCGTCAACTAGAGCAAGGTCATCAGGGATCGATTAAAAAGGAAAGAATGATTCTTTCTAGGAATGCTACTGTATGGTAGTACAATTAAAAGATGTCCACTTTAAGTTTACAAGTTTCAATAACACTATAAAATTTTGTTAAAATATGCATGAATATTCAATTTTTCCAATTGATTTTGAAATTATATCCATTTATTACTTATACGAGATACCCGTGCAAATCGCGTGCCTGGATACCAATGACTTAATAGTATAAAAATAGACGTATAGTTACTACACCAGAACATAACTATGTAGCTCAATCCATATTTCGTTTATTACATACAAAGGATCTTTTCTTCTTTGTCGCTTTCGCCCGTTCAAATAAACAACTCTATATTTCTCTCGCGATGAGCTCTTATTGCTAATGTTTTGATCCTCCGCAATTGTGATATACTTTTCATCATCATAGGAGAAATTTCAGCAGGGTTATGATTTAAAAAGCAAGGAGGATTCTTTTTTGGAGTACTATCGATAGGCAATACAATTTTAGCGGTACTGCTGTTATCCTCGTCTAATGACATAGAAGCATTGCCACTCTGCAATGAAAGCCCCATAGAACTTGATATACCAACAATTCGTCTCCAAATATTCTTTTCTCCGTCAACTAGAGCAAGGTCATCAGGGATTGATTAAAAAGGAAAAAATGATTCTTTTTAGGAATGCTACTATATAGTGGTACAATTAAAAGATGCCAACATTAAGTTTATAAATTTCAATTACACTAATTTTTGTATAATTAATTTTTCATTTATGACTTAATCAAATTTCTTTAAAATATGTATGAATATTAAATTTTTACAACTGATTTTGAATTATATCTATTTATTAGGTATACGACATACACATGCAAAGCGCGTGCCTGGATACCAATGACTTAATACTATAAAAATAGACCTATAGTTACTACATCAAAACATAACTATGTAGCTCAATCCATATTTCGTTTATTACATACAAATGATCTTTTCTTCTCTGCCGCTTTCACTCGTTGAAATAAACAACTCAAGATTTCTCTCGCTATGAGCTCTTATTCCTAATGTTTTGATCCACCGCAATTGTGATATACTTTTCATCATCATAAGAGAAATTTCAGCAGGGTTATGATTTAAAATGCAAGGAGGATCTTTTTTGGAGTACTACTGATAGGCAATACATTTGTAGCGTACTGTTTTTACCCACGTCTAATGACTTAGAAGCATTATCACTATGGAACGTAAGCACCGTAGAAATTGATATACCAACAATTCGTCTCCAAATATTCTTTTCATCGTCAACTAGAGCAAGGTCATCAGGGATTGATTAAAAAGGAAAAAATGATTCTTTTTAGGAATGCTACTATATAGTGGTACAATTAAAAGATGCCCACATTAAGTTTATAAATTGCAATTACACTAATTTTTGTATAATTAATTTTTCATCTTTGACTTAATCAAATTTCTTTAAAATATGTATGAATATTAAATTTTTACAACTGATTTTGAATTTATATCTATTTATTAGGTATACGACATACACATGCAAAGCGCGTGCCTGGATACCAATGACTTAATACTATAAAAATAGACCTATAGTTACTACATCAAAACATAACTATGTAGCTCAATCCATATTTCGTTTATGACATACAAAGGATCTTTTCTTCTCTGTCGCTTTCGCCCGTTCAAATAAACAACTCTATATTTCTCTCGCGATGAGCTCTTATTGCTAATGTTTTGATCCTCCGCAATTGTGATATACTTTTCATCATCATAGGAGAAATTTCAGCAGGGTTATGATTTAAAAAGCAAGGAGGATTCTTTTTTGGAGTACTATTGATAGGCAATACAGTTTTAGCGGTACTGCTGTTATCCACGTCTAATGACATAGAAGCATTGCCACTATGCAACGAAAGCACCATAGAACTTGATATACCAACAATTCGTCTCCAAATATTCTTTTCATCGTCAACTAGAGCAAGGTCATCAGGGATTGATTAAAAAGGAAAAAATGATTCTTTTTAGGAATGCTACTATATAGTGGTACAATTAAAAGATGCCCACATTAAGTTTATAAATTGCAATTACACTAATTTTTGTATAATTAATTTTTCATCTTTGACTTAATCAAATTTCTTTAAAATATGTATGAATATTAAATTTTTACAACTGATTTTGAATTTATATCTATTTATTAGGTATACGACATACACATGCAAAGCGCGTGCCTTGATACCAATGACTTAATACTATAAAAATAGACTTATAGTTACTACATCAAAACATAACTATGTAGCTCAATCCATATTTCGTTTATTACATACAAATGATCTTTTCTTCTCTGCTGCTTTCGCTCGTTGAAATAAACAACCCAATATTTCTCTCGCTGTGAGCTCTTATTCCTAATGTTTTGATCCTCCGCAATTGTGATATACATTTCATCATCATAGGAGAAATTTCAGCAGAGTTATGATTTAAAAAGCAAGGAGGATTCTTTTTTGGAGTACTATCGATAGGCAATACAATTTTAGTGGTACTGCTGTTATCCTCGTCTAATGACATAGAAGCATGGCCACTCTGCAATGAAAGCCCCATAGAACTTGATATACCAACAATTCGTCTCCAAATATTCTTTTCATCG
>ML315332.1:0-22721 GCA_005239505.1 Nicotiana paniculata
AAGGTTTGATTCATTTTCAAACCCCACTGGATCCGGTAAGGTCCAACGACCTCCTTTCTCTTTTTCGGCCAAAAAACCCCTTTTACGGGTATCCCCTCTTCCCCTTCTAACTGTCTTTGTGCTATTAGCATGAGTATGTCATAGTTTAATTATTTTTGTTGTATCACTATTTAGATCTTTTATTTTCTTTCGTCGCTTTCTTCCAACTGTTAGTTTAAACTCTAAATGTGCTTCGTGACAATCATGTCTTGATTTTATTCTCGTCAATTAAATAATTAGTTTTCGTCATTGTGTATGACTGTTCTGTTTGGATTTGCATTACCTTCGATTTGATTGATTTAGTGTTTAACATGCTATGCACATTCCGGACTGTTTTTGCAACCATGTTTAGTCATTTAGGTTTTCCTGTTAATCACCATTGATTTACTAAAGGTTCTACTTGTTTAAAATTAATAATTAGCTTTATTGGTTCATGCTTAAGTCCTCCAGAATACCTTTACTGTCGTTTATCTCCTCTCTAAATGCTATTGTCTATCCCTATTTGATTACTCAACCTAACCTTAGTATAAGTGAAGATTAATCATTCACCTAGATCATTTTATTAGTTAATTAGGCTCCTAACTTCATGGAGAGTTTAGTTACTTATATAATTAACTAAGATCAAGAAGCAATCTAATAAACTAACCATTTTTATTGACTAACTAAGTCCTAAAATCTTCCTAAGGTAATTAATTTAGGATTAATTAACTAGAATAAATTATTTAACCTAGGCTTGATAATTAGTTGATTTTTCTGATTTTAGGTAAGTGAATTTGACTTAATTAAACTAAAACAGTTAACTTAATTTAAGAAGTCAAAACTGATTGGTTTACTTCAATTAGTTGATTTAAACATAAGTAAGTAGTATGAAACTAACTCTAGGCATTTAATCAATTAATCTTTAATTAATTAACTCAACCTTAGTCAAGAACAACTAATAGTTAACTAAAGAACATAGTTGGGGTTAACTAACCAAAATGCTTAGTTAACTAGTGAACCTAACTAGTGTTAGTTAACTAGAGTTAAATAATAACCCAAAGTGAGCTTAACCTTGATTACCCAATGGTAAATTCAGGGACTCCAAGGGGTACAATGGGTAATGTAGATTTAGTAAATCAGAATTTTAAGGGCAATAGGGTCTTTTAATAGGTAAGAATGTTCTAGAATAGGGGCAGCTGTCCCAAAGATAGGTTGACAGCTACCCTATGTACTGTTTTGGTACTATTTTTCAGTATTGGATAGGGAATATTCAAAGAATATCTCATTCCCAAATATCCTATAAGTAGACCCTCTTTTTAGAGGTGAAAAAAGGGATTTTTTTTACACTGGGGAGTTAGAATTTTCACATTTTTGAGCTGCTGGGATACAGAATCCTTCCCACATTTTTTCAGAAATATTGTCTTACTTAAGAGGTTTTGAATCTGATTCCCTTTGATTAAAAAACAAGTATCATAAGTATAGGGCCTAGTTGAGCTGCTATCTTCCCTTTTGGCTGAATTTGGTTTTCTGGAAGTTCTTACTTAAAATATCCACACTCAAGATTTCTGGGTTATTCTTGTTTTGGACTGGTTGGTTTTCTTGGGGGTCTTTTTTGTTTGCTGCTTGCTTATCTCTCTTCCTTCTTATTGTTCATACTTGACGTTTATTTGGTCAAGTCTCTTTGTTTGTTTCTCTCTTAAAAGCTATGTATTTAACTCATCCTTTCTTAATGAAATTTCTTGAATTAGAATCTTCTTCTTCTTCTTTCTGCTTAAAGTAGTTGGTCAGTGATGAAATAAGGTTATCTCTCTTGCTTTATGTACATGTGACTGTATAGATGTTTATTAGTACATTAATGAACCTCTTTGAATGTGATGAATACTGTTGGTGTTGTTGCTGTCTCTTTGCTGAAACATTCTGTTATTTCTGGCCAAATGTATATAAAAAGGGTAGATACTCATAGTTCTATATTAAAAATAAGGCTGTATTGAGGTGTAGAATCTGACCTTCTCTATGGTCAGGCTCTCTCTATAAGAGTGCAGAAAAATATACTTTTCAATTGAGTCTCTTTGATCAATAGAGAGATTCAATAAGAAAATCTCTAGATAGTTTAGTATCAGCATTATGGTAGATGAATTTGACCTTCCAATGGTCAAATTCACCCCATAATAGTGCATAAAACAGTAGGATAGATGGCTGAAATTCACCCTCTAAAGGGTATACAACATGTAGTTAAAAAGGGCTATAGAGTAAAGAATCTGAACCTTATATGGTCTGATTCAGTCTCTAAAAAGCCAAGAATAGTCAAAATATCCAAAGGAATATTGTTTGAAGCAGTAATATGGTTGTTAAAAAGGGCAAACAAGATTGCATCTGAAAGTTTGAATCAGACTATCCTTTATAGTCAGATTCAACCTAAGAAAAAATGTATAAAACATATGGTTGTTCCTTCTGTTGCATCTGTAATTACTGGTTAAAAGTTGACTGTTCATCTAGGTGTGATTATAACTGTAGATTTATCTCTCAAAAAGGCTTCTGGGATTAATTCCATATCCATGAAGTCGTAATAGAGCCATTAGATAGCATTAAAGGGTAGTGAATCTGACCCCCTTAATGGTCAGATGCACCCCATAAGATGTTTATGTTGGTTTGGACGACTTGTATCTTATATCATTATGGGGAGAAAGATGTAAAGGATTGGATCTGATCCCTGTAATGATCAGATTCAGCCTCTTGCAGCGCACATGAGTTCTGTATGGTCTAGTTGGGACTAAAAGCCGAAGAATACAGATCCGAAAAGCATGAAAGTTGCCGGCTTTGACAGGAGCAGAAGCTAATATTGTTCTTTTTATTTTCTTAATATTATTAGAATTTGTGTATTTAATTAAGAACAATGTAATAGCGTAATTACAGATTTTTTATATATACTTTTAGTTGTAATAAGGACTGGACTGTACACTTAATTTCAGTTTTATTCATGTTTTCCTAAAATTCGAATTTACATTCTATCTATTCTGAAAATGACATTAGGCAAAGAACGTATGTGAAATCTGTAAAAAACACTTCGCTGGATCTAAAAAAAATTATTGTCTCAAAGTTCAGTTAGAGTTTCGACATAGATAAAGTCAGTAGATTATCTTTAGTCTATTTTGTGTCTTATAAATCTGCGAAAAATTAATGTATACATGTTTGAATTTTGAGCCTTTAGAAACATGAGATCAGTTTGTTTTAAATTGATAAGAATCATTGTCTCAAAATTAACAAGACTGCCTGTGGTTCGATCTTTTTGCTAGCAATCAGAAAAGTTCTGAAAGTAGCATGATTTTGCCTTGCCAATCCATTTAATATATATTCAGGCTGCCTAAAAAAAGAAAATCCTTTGTGTTATGCTCATAAGTGCATGTATGAATGAACATGTATTTTGATTACCATATTTCCTATTTATTCATCGAACTGAAAAGTAAAGATTATTAGGACTTGGTTGGACTTCCTAAAACTAGTGACCGCCCTATAAATTAGCCACAATTAGGATTGGCCAAAAGAGTTAAATGATAACTTGGGCTAAATACGGCCATAGCCTAAGATTTGTGTCCTTTAGAATTCAAGCTTAAACAATCTTTCACATGTCCTTTAGGTTGAAAAATACATATCTAGGTTGAAATTTGGAAAAGAATCAACTATTATCTCAAATTACCATAAACTACACTCGGGAGTGGCAACTCATACCCCCGACCCTCACTCCAAACAATAGCAACCACGGGTGCATCTCATGTGACGTGATTGCCATGTGTTCAAAAACAATAAGTGTACGCCATCGTAACTTGTCCAAGATAAATCCATAAATGTCCTAATTGATTTTAAAACTAAAATGTTATTTCAAATAGAAAAACCTGAAGAATAATCAAACATCACCTCAAATAGGCACTTTAAAACTGTCATGACCATAGTCTTGAATACGTAATCTACACTTGGGTGCGACAACTCATGTCCCCATCTTCAAATTCAAATTTTAATAAAAATCACATGTTGTAATTGCGGGTGCATTTCANTAAGGAGGTGTGACATGCTGCAGAAATTATCGAACTCAGAATTGCAAAATTCCAACCTTTGTCAGTTCGAAGACACTTAACTTTTCTTTCCGTCTGCCTCTCAACCATCGTCTTCCATTTAACAAATGTCGAAAATGCCTCATCTTTTGTTTTCAGAAAATACACCCACACCATCCTTGAGTAATCATCAATCAAAGTCATAAAATACCTGGCACCACTGTTGGAGGGAACTTTGTTTGGACCCCACAAGTCAAAGGGCATATAATCTAACTTGTCTTTGGTCTTGTGCTTGTCCTTTTTTCTGAACTTTACCCTTGTCTGTTTATCAAACACACAATGCTCACAAAAATTCAAAATTTGATTTTTGTACCCATTCAACAAATTCTTCTTACTCAACAAAGACAATCCATTATCACTCATATGGCCAAGTCGCAAGTGCCACAACTGAGACTGATTCAGATCACTTTTTCCAGAAGCTACAACATCTTCCCCTTCAACTACACTGGCCTGAAGATGATACAATTTAGAATGCAGTTTACCCTTCATGAGTACCATAGAGCCTTTACACACCTTAAGTATTCCATTCTCGGAGTGAAATTTATACCCTTAATCATCCAAAGTCGAAAAAGAAATCAAATTTCTCTTTATTCGAGGAACATGCCAAGACTCAATGTTTCTGATAATTCCGTCGAACATTCTCAATTTGATGTTACCAACCCCCTCTACTGGTAATGGATTATCATCTCCCACGTAGACAGTCCCACTCATTTTCTTGTAAGTTTCAAACCAATTCTTGTATGGACACATGTGGAAAATAGCAAATTCTTGTATGGACACATGTGGAGAGTAGCACCATAATCAATAATCCAAGAATTCTACCCATGACTAGAACTCACAACACAGACTTCCCCTACATAGTGAATATCATCAGAATTATTGCCAGCGTCAACAATATATGCCGAATTATCTATTTTCTACTTCCCTCTTTTCTCCTTCAGCTTAGGACAATCTCTCTTATAGTGACCTTGCTCCCCGCACTCATAACAATGTTGCTTATTTTCTCTAGACTTTGATCTGGCGGTTAACTTTTTCTTGTTAAAGTCCTTTTGTTGTGTTCTTCCTCTAATCACAAGACCCTCGCCCTCAATTCTGCTGTCTGGAAAGCTCTTTTTCAGCTCTTTAGATTTTAGTGCATTACTAACATCTTCCAGTGAAATGCTGTATTTTCCATATAGCAGCGTATCGACAAAAGTATCATAAGATGGTGGTAAAGAACATAACACAATCAAGGCCTGATCCTCACTCTCAATTTTGATATCCATATTCTCCAGGTCCATTATAATTGAATTAAACTCATCAGGGTGAGTTTTAACAGGTGTACCTTCGTTCATACGAAGATTGTATAACCTCTTTTTCAGGTAGAGGCGGTTTGTCAGTGATTTCTTAGAATACAGATCTTCCAGCTTCTTCCATGCCGTTGCCGTAGAATTTTCTTCAGAAATTTCCCGAAGAACGCTATATGTAACGCTCATGAAGATCGCCCTCAAAGCCCTCTCCTTCATGTCTGCCTTCTTTGTCTCTTTCATCTCTTCAGGAAAATCCTCATCAAGTGCCTTACATAAACCTTGTAACACCAGGGACGATTTCATCCTAATCTTCCATAGACTGAAACTAGAACCCCCGTCAAATTTCTCTACTTCGTACTTTGTTGATAATGATGAAGACATCTTAACCCTAGATTGTGTGTAGAAACCCGAACCTTGCTCTGATACCAATTATTACGGAATATCGTGGGTTAACTAGCACACAATCACACACAAAACAAATAGAGAAGAAAAAACAACACAAGGATTTAACGAGGTTCCGCTAAGACTAATCCTCGGGGCAAAAGCAGAGAGAGTTTTTCACTATGAATGAGAAGAAAAGCACAGTACAATATATAGGATCCCCAACTACAACCCCTATATATAGATCCCAAATAGTCCCAAGCCTATAAGAGAAGAGTTACCCAATTTGACAACGGCTATAGGTTTTCCTTTCCAAATCTATTAGGACAATGAGTTTTCCTAAACCTATAGGGATTATGATTTTTCTAAAAATACAAGAAAATAGTTCAAGCCACAAATAACACAATCAATATCGGATACCACGTGTGTGACCGGTATCTGATAAATTCCGAAAGGAACATAGTCGACGATATAAGTTCAAAGGTTTGCCATCGGATAACATTCAATGAGAGAGTATTCACTAATATTAAATGAGCGGCCGTTAAAGAGAATATTTGCATTAAAGGTCTGTTCTTGTATGTTCATCAATGACTCTTTCATTCTCATTTAAGAGACCGTGATCCTAGGATCTTGTTTTCCTGGGTAGATCTATTCAACAACTATTGTAAGGACATGAAATATTCTGTACACAAAAGCTATACTTTACTATTTAGCTCTCAGTTTAACAACTTTATCATCTCTTTATTATTATTTTCGGGTCTGTTCTCGGAAAGGCTGAGTTCAGAACCAAGCTTGTTATTTTCTTTAATTTCAGTCATTAAATTTTAGTTTTAATTTTATTTATTTATTATTTTTTGGATCAAATCGATTTGCTTATCTATAAACTACGTTACAAATTCAACTGTACCAGTTTAAGAGTAAACCATATATGTAAACATTGAAACGGGTGAGAAGTTTTCGGGAGTGCCACTAGTGTGTTTCCTACATCTTCGATACTTTGTATGAGTACGATGAATAGAATACAAGTATCCTAATGTAAAATTTCCATTGTGTCTAGTCTAGACACATAAGAATGTTCTCCCTGACATGAATGGGGGAGTTTGATCCAAAATGGCGTTTAAGAATAGAATTTATTTCGCTCCATTTGGACATAGATTTTGACTTCACTTTAAAATAAAAATAAATTAAAAATATTATTTGTTTATAAAATATGATCATATTTAGGGAATTTTTTTTTTCAAATTTCCAAAAACTGATTTATAATAGTTTCTGGGTGAAATTTTTTTCTCTTACTAATAAAACTTAAACTTTTTTTCAAATAAAATACATGTTCAAACAATACTTCAACTTTCAAAATTATTTTTCAACACAATTCAAAAACTCTTTTTTTTTATCCAATCAAATCTGTGTCCAAACACTAACTTCATATTTTACAAAGTAATATTTCAAGCCATATAAAAAAACCAAATTGGACTTTGAGAAAACCATTGCACCTACCAGTCCTTAATCTATATATGAGTTATAAGGTTTAGGTAGTGAGATACAGAAATTCATTTCCATCTCCCATTTAATGTAGGTTAAAACAAATATTTATATTACACACAAAAAAAAAATACTCATTTAATTATTCAAACTAATAATAAGGTGTCTAACCCTAAACAAAAAATTAATTTGACTCTATCTTAAAGACTTTTCACTAATGATGATTCTCCTTTATCATACTGCATAATATTTTCTCAAATTAGACTTTGAAAAAAAAAACATTACACCTACCAGTCCTAAGTCTAGGAGCTAGTAAGGTTTATGTATTATGAAATACAGTCAGATATCTCTATAACAGTATTTCTATATAACAATACTTCTTTATAAAAGCAAGTTTTTTCGGAACCAATTTATATATTATGTTATAATATTTTCTATAACAACACTTTGCTATAACATTCAAAAATATACGAAACAAATAAGATTATTATTAAGAGATTTGACTGTATAAGGTTTCATTTTCATCTTCCTATTTAATGTAGGTTAAAGTAATATTAATCTCACCACACACAAGAAACAAATTCGTACTCTATCTTAGAGGCTTTTGGTTCATGAAGATTCTCCTATATTATACTACAATATATTTTTCTATTCATTCCTTCTTAAATAAATTTGTCTGCTGTAAAGTACATTTGCATTAATTGGGACACCTTTTTATATAAAAGATTTTGTTTAGTAAATAAGAACGCATGCTATTATTAGTGATACATAAAATTGAATTTCACCAAGCATTTAGGTGTTACACTAGATTTAAAAATAAAATACTCCAATTTGGGAACATTACATTACTGTGTTATGTTCTACATTTTTACTAATTACCATAATTAGCCTTTTATGCTATAATTTGGAGAGCCAACGCTTCTCTTCTTTACTTACCTTGTTTAATTTCCCATTGCTTTGACAAGTTATTGGATTTGAAAATTGCATGAGTATGGTTAGATTCAATTTTATATTTGTTAAACCGCCAAGACCGGATGGGAATCCGTTTGGAAAGATGTTATATTGAAAAGACGATCAAAATGGTTCCAAATCTTCATAGCAAGCTCACTCTTGATGAAGAGGTGAGCAGTACTTTATTTATCATGCTCCGAACAACACAAGCATTTGCTTGCTAATTTTATACCTTTCGTCTGAATTTATTTCCTTAACTGCTTCCACCTTATTCCTTTCAAGGTTGCACCTTGTCGTAAGTTCTCGCGATAAATGTTATTCTATTGTATCTTCTAGAGAAAAGAATGGTCCTTCGATGAAACTGGAAACTTTCATTAGACTCATATTATGCATGCAGTTATGAGTTCGAACAAACTTAGTAGCTTTTGTTTAGACTGTATATTTGTATTAAAAGATCTTATATATATATAAAATTACGAACCTAGTAATTATGACTGCTATATGTTGGTGTCAAGTTCAGAATCATAAACTTTAAATTATAATTCCACCTCTGTATACATATGCAATGTACAAATCGAGTCTGACATGGGAAGCAAATTTGAAATTAAAAAAAATAAAAGGAAAAATCAAGATACCTCTCATAAAAAAGAATATGAGAAAGCCAAGGCTAATTTCGTCATATAATACGAACTTGTGCTTTTATCTATTCCAATAATTAGAAAACAGATAAAACTCAATAAAAATAAAGAGTAACAGCGGTGGGGGCAAAGGGGGGAGGAAGAGACCGACGAGTTACGAAAAGAAAAAAGCCAAATAAAAGCCAATATTTCTGCTCCTCCACTCTCTCTCTCTACACACTTTCTCTCTCCTCTTTCCGGTCGATCTCCGTCTCCGTCTTCATCACCATTGTTCGAAAACAATAAAAATTCAATTTTCAGACAACATATTATTCTCTCCTATAAAAACAGGTTCTAACTTTTGCTTTTTTCCTTTTAACTTTTTTTCGATTTTGTTTTTTATTATGTAAATTAAGCTGTTCAGATGTCAATATGTTATTCTAAACTCAAGAGATCTCAATTCCTAGATCTGTCATTTTCACTTTTGATTTTTTTATTATTGGGAAATTTACGCATTGCTTAATGCATTTGATCCTTTTTTTTGGTGGCTATTCTGTCGCTTTTTGAGATCTAGTTAATTACTGTTTATTCATTTTGGAACAATTTTTTCTTTTCCTCATTAAATTACACATTTACAGGAAAAAAATCATCTTTTTTGGTGGATTTGTTTGAGTTCTGCAAAATCAAAAGCGTTTTGATGATTAAGAAAGAACTACCCCTCAATATTGAACAGAATTGAGCACAGGGGCTTGTTGATAATTTATATTATTGTTATAGAGCATTTCAATGGCAAATCAAAGTAAATAATTCAGCTAACAGCGGTTAAAATATGCGTTTGGGTAGTCAATATGTGGATAATTAGGGATTTGAGATTAACCTTGCGGTTTTAGTTTGATATTCTCCAATGTGATCTCATTGGAGGTGTATTTATGACTTCCGGCAAGCCATTGCTGTCTCCATCTGAGCTTTCTTCTGCACCAAGTCCCCGTCATCATAATAACTCATCGTTAGGGATTTGCTCGTTGGGATGTCTCCCCCAGAATGCATCAACTTCCGCTGATTTGGACGAGTCACCGGGGACCAATTTATGTGATTTGAAGGAGGAGGTGGTGGTGGACGGTAATCAACCACTAGAAGATATATCAGGTGTAGGGAATTCTAGGCTGCATTCTTCTTCACTTAGAAAGGGGACAGCTGAGCTACAGTCAAAATGCCCCTCACGAGAGAGGAAACGCTTTGTGTCATGGGGTGGTACAGAAGACCATCCACACGAGCAAACGACCTTTGAAATATCCAGTGATATTTCAAGGGTGGCTTCATCTAGAGCAGCTTCCACCCGGACGTCATCTCAAGGACATTTTGATGCGTCCAGGGATTCGTCTCGTGTCCAGGATAAGCTAAGCAAATCCCAGAGGCTTCTTCAGAAAAGTATGCAGCTGGAGAATGACTTGTTACATGGAAATAATGCCAGGTTGATCCATGTTAATGATCCAAAAAAGACCAACGATCAGTTTGAATTCACTGGAAATGAGATTCGCACTAGCAAATATACAATAATAAGTTTCTTGCCAAAAAATCTCTTCATTCAGTTCCACCGGGTTGCTTATTTATACTTTTTAGCTATTGCTGCTCTGAATCAGCTTCCACCACTTGCTGTTTTCGGGAGAACTGTATCTCTATTTCCTCTTCTTTTTGTGCTTTCTGTGACTGCTATAAAAGATGGTTATGAGGATTGGCGACGGCACAGATCAGACAGGAATGAGAATAACCGGGAGACTCTAGTACTTCAATTTGGCAAGTTTCAGTTAAAAAGATGGAAGAATATTAAGGTTGGTGAGGTTGTGAAGATCCTTGCTGATGAGACGATTCCTTGTGACATGGTGTTGTTAGGAACAAGTGATCCTAGTGGGATTGCTTATATCCAAACAATGAATCTAGACGGTGAATCAAACTTGAAGACAAGGTATGCTAGGCAAGAAACAACTTCATTAGTCAGTGAAGTGGAGTCAATTTCAGGAGTTATCAGGTGTGAACAGCCTAACAGGAATATCTATGAGTTCACAGCCAACATGGAGTTGAATGGGCATAAGTTTCCGCTCAGCCAATCAAACATTATCTTACGTGGTTGTCAGCTGAAGAACACAGAATGGGCAATAGGAGTGGCGGTTTATGCCGGGCAAGAGACCAAGGCTATGCTTAACAGTGCAGCATCTCCTTCTAAAAGAAGCAGGTTGGAAACCTACATGAACCGGGAAACCCTTTGGTTGTCTGTATTCCTTTTCGTCATGTGCTTGGTAGTAGCATCCGGAATGTGTATATGGCTGAAGCAGCACGAGAAGCAGCTTGATACCCTGCCTTATTACCGGAAAATTTACTTTGATGGGACACATAATGGTAAAAAATATAGATATTATGGGATTCCTATGGAAACTTTTTTCTCCTTTTTGAGTTCCATCATAGTTTTCCAGATAATGATACCTATATCTCTCTACATCACCATGGAGTTGGTTCGCTTGGGACAGTCGTATTTCATGATTGGAGACAGGCACATGTATGACACTAACAGTAACTCAAGGTTCCAGTGCAGATCCTTGAATATCAATGAGGATTTAGGTCAGATACGTTATGTTTTTTCTGATAAAACAGGAACACTTACTGAAAATAAGATGGAATTCAAAAGAGCAAGTGTGTGGGGAAAAAACTATGGGAGAGCCCTTTCTGCTACAGGTGCATCATTAAACACAGATTTTGAAGGTATGTTTATCATACACAATGTACTTTTAAAACATAATTTGATTCTTTTAACCTGTATTACTGTATCATTAGCATTATTAGCCTTCATCCAGTCAATGATATAGAATACTAATAGTATATTTACCTATTATGCATCATGACAAGGAGTCGAGGAGGGAGAGGTTATTTAAAAACTAAAAGAAAGAGATAGAAATGCAGAATGTAGTCCTTTTTGCATTGTTGATGTTAGTTAATCTTTGATTTCATTTCACTACATCAGAATGTCAAATGGTTAATGTTCATCCCTAGATAGTGCTGTATCACGAGTTTGTATCAACATATTTTTTGCAAGTTCAGCTGCCTATTGAATTTCTTGATTGTGACCTCACATTATGGAGTGTATAAACTATAAAGTAGATATCTATGACTAAATAACAAATTTATAACTTCAGCTTCAAAAACTCCAATCTGCCAATAGTAGTATCTGTACCTGATGTAGTTGGTTTGAGCGTTGCTTGATGCAGTTCCTGTCCTTACCTTATGGGTTTATTAGATATTGCGGAAAGAGCTCTTTCATTGTCAAATGCAATCACACAAGCTAAATACAAATCTTGTACAATTATCATTTTGTATGTGTTGTCCAAAGGCTTCAGAGAGTTTGTACCTGGAGATGATATCATGCAATGACTGTCTTTTTTTTATCAAACTACCCCAATTGTTTGTACAATAAGTTCTCACTTTACACCAAAATGAAAAAAATTCTATTTTACTGTTAATGAGATGATTTGTAGTCACACAACATGCCTATGGCTTGTTCTACAAGTTCCAAAAGTCTTTCTTAAACTCCGCGCCCAGTCAAAGCCATGTAAAATGGGATGGAGGGAGTAATATCTATGCTAATAGGGTAAGTAAATCTATGCTAATAGGGTAAGTAAACTTCTATAATTAATAGAGAATCTCCTAAAGTATCCTATAGATTTCCCTTTCTCAAATACGATGAATCTTGACATATAAAGCCAGATATGTATAAATCTAGACTTGTATTCTCTTGATATTCTAACATTCCTGAATCTTGAAAGAGATGTCTCAAAGTATCAGTTCTATTTAATGTATTCTTTAGCTGTGAAGAAATTGCCCACGTGTATATATGATTCGTATAATCTGTAGACCATTGGGGTTTAGACATTTAGTTTTATATATATTTGTTAACACCGTCTTGCTGTGCTATTAATTAAATTAATTTGAGTTGTGAAAAATAGGTGAATGACCGTCCTTATCTTTTATTGCCAACTGTGAAATTTTTTATCTAACCCCCTTTAACTGTCTTCTCCTTGAGTCTTCTGAAGGCTTCTATCATGAATAGGAAAGTAACAAAGACAACAGAATGCAGTGACAAAGAGATTATGGTTTATGTCTACTGTCCTCATTGTTTGGATAGTTAGTAGAAAACACTATGGAATTCTTATTATGTAGCTTTTCTTCATTTTCTTTTCCTCTATGTCTTATGTGCTCTATGATGCTTATTTATTTAAGTACTGCTAGTTAATAACATGCGTTATATAATAGAAAATTGTGGTCGTACATATCTTTGCAGATTAATAATATTGAAGTGCAAATCATTACCTTACGTGATTCTTTTCTTTTGAGGTTTCTATTCCTCTAGCTTTGCTCGTCTTGCAGACAAGTCAATCACTCTTGTAATATTTTGTGCAGAACCAACAGAAGCCCCTTCAAGTCGACGAAGATTGAGGCTAAAGTCAGAAATTCCTACTGATTCTGAACTTATGGAATTGTTACATACTGAGCTAGCTGGGGAAGAGAGGGTTGCTGCGCACGAGTTCTTTATGACGTTGGCAGCATGTAATACCGTAATTCCTATTCTTAGTCATAGCTCATCGTCATTAGCTATACTAGATGAAGTGCATGACAATATTGGCACCATTGAGTATCAAGGTGAATCTCCCGACGAACAAGCACTAGTTGCTGCTGCTTCTGCGTATGGATATACACTTTGTGAGCGAACGTCTGGTCATATTGTGATTGATGCCAATGGTGAGAAACTAAGGTAGATGGCTGTCTCTCTCAAATTTCCTAATTTGGTGTTAGTTGCACATGAGTACAATTTAACACTTCTTGACTAAATAATGTGGATTAGCCTAGTAATGATATGCATTCTATCTATGACACTGGAACTTTTTCATCCAAAGCATAATTTTCTCTTTCTCCTTAAATTTCGCCTTCTTTTTTTCTTGCTTTCTTCTTTGTTAATTTGTAATTAGTTGTGGTAATTTTACAAGCAATAGTTCATTCTCTGTCCTTTGGAATTGTTGACTGATATATTGGCCGCTGCAGATTGGATGTCTTGGGACTACATGAGTTTGACAGTGTGCGTAAAAGAATGTCTGTGGTTATTAGATTCCCGAACAATGCTGTCAAAGTTTTGGTCAAAGGGGCTGATACTTCGATGTTTAGCATTTTAAGGAAAGACCACAAAAGCCATGCTGACATACAGAATGCCACTCTTAACCATTTGAATGAGTACTCATGTGAAGGTTTGCGGACCCTGGTTGTTGCTGCAAGGGATCTCACGGGAGAAGAACTGGAAGAGTGGCAGTGCATGTATGAAGATGCTAGCACATCTTTGACTGATAGATCAGCAAAATTGCGCCAAACAGCAGCTCTTATTGAGTGCAACTTAACTTTACTAGGGGCCAGCGCAATTGAGGACAAACTACAAGAAGGAGTACCAGAAGCAATCGAGTCTCTGCGCCAAGCAGGAATAAAGGTTTGGGTTCTTACTGGAGATAAGCAAGAAACAGCAATTTCAATTGGTATGTCTTGCAAACTTTTGACCTCAGACATGCAGCGGATCATCATTAATGGCACTTCAGAAAACGAATGCAAGAGACTATTGTTTGATGCTAAGACCAAATTTGGAGTAAAGCCTGCAAGTGGTTGTAATCAAATCTTAACATGTCAGAGAGATGCAGAAAATGGTTATCATGAAGTTCCTGTCAGTATGAAGTCATCTAATTTACCAGAGCAGCATGCAGGAGAGGAGGGTGTTTCTGGTGAATCTTTGGCACTCATAATTGATGGGAATAGTCTTGTATACATATTAGAGAAAGATCTCGAGTCTGAGGTATGAAGCATATCTTCCTTCTAAGGCTTTGTTGTGGTAATATGCACTTTTGCGGGTATATATTGCCTCTCTTTTACTGTGTAGCTTGAGTCCTAATGTGTTACCATGCTTCCGCAGCTATTCGACCTTGCGACCTCATGTAGGGTTGTGATTTGCTGTCGTGTTGCGCCCTTGCAGAAGGCTGGAATAGTTGACCTAATAAAGAGCCGCACAGATGATATGACGCTAGCCATAGGTGATGGTGAGTTCTCTATATCTAATGCCTTGTCGCCACAAGGGAAATCTTATGTCAATTTTTGTTGCTTGTTGGAGGAACACAATTCTGTGATTTGTACATATAAGGTTTTGCTGTTATTTTTTAAGGACTCATGTTTTAAGGTTTATTCAACAACAACGATAACAACAACCTAGTAAAATCACACTAGTGGGGTCGGGGAGGGTAGTGTGTACGCAAACCTCACCCCTACCCCGTGGGGGTTTTAAGGTTTATTCATATGTGTTATATCGCTGTTTTGCAAGATGCATTTCATGGGATAATTTTCTGGATTTTGTTTGCACCTAATTTTAAAAACTTCCTCAGGGGCTAATGATGTTTCAATGATCCAAATGGCTGATGTTGGTGTTGGAATATGTGGTCAAGAAGGGCGGCAAGCAGTGATGGCATCGGATTTTGCTATGGGACAGTTTCGGTTTCTAAAAAGATTGCTCCTTGTGCACGGACATTGGAATTACCAGCGCGTTGGTTATTTGGTTCTCTACAACTTCTACAGAAATGCTGTTTTTGTTTTCATGCTTTTCTGGTATACCTTTTTTTTTCTCCCTTCGTATCTGCATTCTTTTGTATGATATTTGGGAAAAAAAATGCATTTCCATCCCTCTGAAGAGAAAAGGAAAATATACATTAAAATGGCTCATATTTTGATAGGATACATAGTTTTATTAATGTGGGAAAACTTCCATATACAAGCATTGTTCCAAAAAGTGGAGAACCTTCAGAAAACATTAATAACTGTTAAACAAGTTGAATGTGTATATCATGCTTGAAAAGGGCTCATGCCTGATATTTTCTTTTCTTTTTTGTCCAAGCTCGTGCCTGATCTAAATTACTTTTTTATTTTATACGCCTTGTATATTTTCTCTGTCAATGAACTTTTATAAGCTTTGTCTCTTGAACATTTGAGATGTCAAAAGACTCACATTAGGTCTGCTATAAGCCAGTAGCGTGTAATTAGCATTAAACATATATGTTTGGCTTTACTGCTTTTTTGGTGTAACATGGCAATTGCAAATGATACAGAAGCCATGGTTGACATTTTAAGTTCATAACATAATTTGTGATGTAGCTTCCTCTTGTAAATACTACTTGCTGAATATCAATAAATTACATTTACCAATCAAAAAGTAGCGTCCCTAGGTTAGACCATTGGTGTGTTTGAGAAGAGGGATGATGGACTGTTTTCAATAATATGAGGATGTATAGATTCTGAAGTCTGATGGGTTTGGAAGATGCTGCTGCTATACATGTGTGTTTTAGCTTCCAATATAATGGGGAATTTTGAGAGGGGGTGGTTGTAAGCTTGACTTTTGGTGGCAGAGATATTGTTGCTCCCTCCGTTCCAATTTATGTGATACACTTTCCTTATTAGTCTCTTCAAAGAAAGAATGACACATTTCTATATTTGGAAACAATTTAATTTTAAATTTTTCATTTACCTTTAATGAGAAGCTTTTATAGGCACACAAATGTTACGACCCCACAAAGTTTTTACCTTTTAAGCTTTAAAGACCACAAGTTTCAAAAGTCGTCTTTTTCTTCTTTTTTTTTTTTTAATTTAAAAACTCCCTGCCAAGTCAAAGTACGTCATATAAATTGAAACGGAGGGAGTACTTTTTCTTTTGATCAAGTAAGTGCTTAAGGACGTTATACGTTGGATCAATTGCTGCTTGTCTGCTTATGCTATTTAATGGGTCATGGCTGAATGTTGTGTCTTGTTTAATAAGGATTTTGAGGGCTGCTGGTTGATAATGGTAGTTAATATTTGTGTTTACTGTCGATTGCTGCCTCATTCGTCACTGAAAAGTTATCAATGATGCGATGCTCTTTATTGTAGCTTGGATTTCCTTTTGGGGTTGAGGTTGGTCATGGTGCTTTCATCGAGATCTTAGCTAGTCTTGGTATCCTCTATGGAATCCATATTTACCTTGAAAGGATTCGGGACACATTGACAATGCGTTGATAAGCTAAAGCCAAGTTGTTCTACTAATAGTGGTCAACTTTAACGGACATTTGAGCAGACAATTAAAATGCTGAAATCCAAAGAATGAAAGGAAACTAGTGGGGTATGGATGCTGTGGAGTACATATCAGAACATACGGAAATTATTGATGGTACCAGTGGTGAAGGTAAAAATTGTTCTGGCACGGTTTTATGGATGTTGGTGACAACATTACTGATAACGTACTTGGGGCTGCTCAGGAAAAAAACTTAAAGGTAAAGATCTGCAGCAGCTGGTAATCGACACGTTCGGATAAATGTTGAGTTGATAGAAGAGGCAGCATCTTTTGGGTTTTGGGGGGAGGGAGGGGGGGGATTACATAACTTACGCCTACATTATACTATACATGCATACTATTACATGTCCCTATTTTGCATGTAGGGGACCTTGTTCTTTTATAGGAAATGATGAGTGTTTCTTATGCGAAGCAAGGGGGAGAGAGTGTCATTTAGTAGATTGAAAGAAGATAAAAAGTCCTTGTAAATTAGAGAACCAGGAATAAGAAGATTATTGATGTTCAAAGTATCACTGTGGAAAGCGGTTATGGAGTTGATGCTGGCGGATTTTCATTCTATAGCTTGATGTTTAGAAGGGCTGGCCTGAATCACCGTACGATGCGGCATCAATCCAAGAAAAGAGGCTTTTCTCTGACAGTAGTGTCTCTTGACCTAAGAAAGGGAAGGGAATTTTAGCTGAGTTTGCAGTTCTTGTGTAAGGAGAGTGGAAAGCATATTGAATTATCTGCTTCTTTGTTGTCACGCTTCTCAAGAACATTTCAATAGAAATGAAACCGATACTCTTAAACTATACTTGGTTAAAGTATAGGGAGGGAAGACTCACTTGTTTTTCTTCTTTAGGTGAAGAATTATCCATCCCCTTATGTTTAGTAAGACTGAAAATCAAGTTAGAGAAATTTACCTACCCATCTCTGTAACTTTGGTATCATGAATAAATTTTAGTACTACGAAAAGGAACTCCGCGAACTGCGATGGAGAGAATGAGTTCTTCCCTTTATAAGTTGTGCTTTCTGACAGTTTCTTGCTAGGCCCAGGATGCATTCTTAGGATTTTTTTCATACATGCTGAAAACCTGAGTTTGATTTATCAAATCCATAATGTTTTCATGCATTAGAGTCACCTCTTCTTTGAATTGTTGTCAAATTCTCACGTTGGTGATACAATAGTAAAATTATCATGAGTTTGTCATCTGACCTTATTCCTATATTTGGTATTTTTAGGTACATATTGTACTCCGCCTTTTCTACAACATCTGCGTTGACAGATTGGAGTAGTGTATTTTATTCTCTCATCTATACCTCCATACCTACTTTAGTTGTTGGTATTCTGGACAAGGACTTAAGTCATAAGACACTACTGAAGTATCCAAAACTCTATGCTGCTGGCTATAGACACGAGAGTTACAACATGAAACTCTTCTGGATCACAATGGTTGATACAGTGTGGCAGAGTCTTGTTCTCTTTTATGTCCCATTATTCATCTATGATCAGCGCGATATTGACATATGGAGTATGGGTAGCTTGTGGACAATTGCTGTTGCGATCCTTGTGAACATGCACTTGGCAATGGATGTCCAGCGATGGTTAATATTTACTCACATGGCAATATGGGGGTCAATTGTTATCACGTATGGCTGCTTGGTGGTGCTGGACTCGATACCTGTCTTTCCCAATTATAAGTTAGTATTTCCATGTGAATTCCTATAGTATTGGCTCTTGAGCATTTTAAAGTAATGGAGGCCTATGGCATGGTACTAACTTGCCTTTTTTGTCTTTTTGCAGTACAATCTTTCAATTGGCAAAATCACCTACTTACTGGCTCTCAATTTTGCTTATTATAGTTTTGGCTTTGCTTCCTCGCTTTATTGTCAAGGTTATAAATCAAACTTTCTGTCCATCAGACACCCAGATAGCTAGAGAAGCAGAGATCCTGAGGAAAAGCCACAGCTATTTTATGTCTAAGCCAGATCATGATAAAAGCTAGTGTCTCCTGTTTATGTTGTCAATCACCCCATTTTGGTGTAGCTTCCTTGAGTTACCTTGTATTTGGCTTCCCATGGCGTGCAGGATTAGAAGTAGGTAGGTAAGTCATTTTTCTCCTGACATTTCTAGATTTTTTTTTTGTCTTATCTTTCTGTATAGTGCTTATGATCCCGTTTTGTTTCGTATAGCTTCTCTTTTTGTTTGAGTTGGAAGTAAATGATAACTCTACCTTCATTAGGATTTTTTTCTCTAATGTTTCGTATAGCTTTCCATATTCAACTGTCATCTAGTTAATGCAGATAATTTTAGAGTGAAAATAACAGTTAGAAAGAAGTTGAGCATCCTTTCTCATAGTGTTAAATTTATGTTCACCAAAAGTATCTTCTAACAACAACAACAACATACCTAGTCTTATCCCACACCGTGGGGTCTGAGGAGGGTACTGTGTACGCATACCTTACCTCTACCTTGTGAGGATAGAGAGGTTGTTTCCAATAGACCCTCGGCTCAGGAAAGCATAAGCACCACATTAATGAAAATATAGACAAGAAGGGACAGTACCAAAAAGCCATATAAAAGTAGAATAAAAACAACAAGGTAATAAGGTAGTCCACAATGAAAGAAAACAACGGTTAGTCATAAAAACCTTGGCCCACAGAAAGCGAGACTGTGTGCCAATACTACTGTTATGAACACTCTAGACTACCTACTCTACTACCCTAATCCTCGACCTCCATACTTTCCTAAGGGTCATGTCCTCGGTCAGTTGAAGCTGCGCCATGTCTTGCCTAATCACCTCTCCCCACCTTTTCTTTGGCCCGACTCTACCTCTCCGTAGGCCCCCAACGTCAACCTCTCACACCTCCTCACCGGGGCGTCTGTGCTCCTCTTCCTCACATGACCAAACCACCTAAACCGCGCTTCTCACATCTTGTCCTCAATAGGAGCCACACCCACCTTGTCGCGAGTAACCTCATTTCTGATCTTATCTAACCTGGTGAGCCCGCACATCCATCTCAACATCCTCATCTCCGCTACCTTCATCTTCTGGACATGAGCGATCTTGACTGGCTAACACTCTGCCCCATACAATAACGTTGGTCTGACCACCACTCCGTAGAACCCATCCTTAAGTTTCAAAAAACCTTCTTGTAACATAAAACACCGGAAGCGAGTCTCCATTTCATCCATCCCGCCTCAATACGATGTGTGACATGTTCATCAATCTCCCCGTCCCCCTGAATAATAGACCCAAGGTATCAAAAGTATCTTCTAAGTAATGCTAAAAATTACAAATGCCATCTTTCTGATTCCTGGCATGAACATGCTACCGTTTCTCAAAATATATCTTATATGAAACCAGAGAAGTGAGTCAGTAGTGTTGAAAACCTATTGGGCTGAAGAAGTTGGTGCTAACTTCAATTTTGTGCGGCTGCAAAATTTGTGTCAGAGGTTTTACTTTTGTCTGTTGGTGCTTTGGGGGGGGGGGGGGGGGGNAACAGAGCATGCAATCTGGGACATCAACTGTTAAGTGTCCCACATTGGTTGAGGGAATGAACTGTCGTGTCGTTATATGGTCTTGGGCAATCCTCACCTCATGAAGCTAACTTTTGGGATGAGTTAGGTCCAAGTTGCATTTTCTTAAACATAGTATAAGACCCAGACCCATTCCAATTCTTGGTTTATCCCATGTTAGCCCCATGTTGTGCCAGTGGAGGGTGTTAAATGTGCTTATTGATTGAGAGAATGGGTTGTTGTCTCTTTGTATAGTCTTGGATAATTCTTATTTCGTAGCTCTCTTTTGGAGTTCAGTTATGTGCCAGTTTCATTTTCTTAACATAGTATCAATCGGGACCCATCCCAAATATTGGTTTGTCCCCCCATGTTGTTGTTGTCCACGCTCTAGATGTCTAGCTTTGAGCATGCCCGGGGGGAGGGGTGTTAACTTTAGTATCCCACATTGGTTGAGAGAATGAGATGGCTGCCTCCTTGTAGTCTTGGACAATCCTCATCTCATGAGTTAGATTTCGAAGTTAGGCGCAAGTTCCATTTTCAGCAACAATTGCAACAATGCCTATCAGTCAAAAAAACAAAAATCCATCATGTTGGTTGTGATATGTGCTGTAGAATATTTTGGTGTACAATGCATTTGTGCTATTTTTGGTATGTGTCGCTTTTTAGCTATAGCTGTAGCCTGCGTGGAGTTCTGAGAATTCTTTGGTTGCTTCGTACATTATATCTTACACTTGCTATGCAAAGGGTCGTCTCCATGGAATATTTTATTTCAGAATTTTGTAATACTGAGTGGACCATGCTTATGATATCTTAAAAATGCTTCAGATGAGCTACCCCAACTCAATGTCAGCAGGTGAAATTGGTGACAATCTGAAAGAAATGGAGTGACAATGTAAAAAGTAAGGGAAGCTAGGGTTAACTCAAAGCTAAGTGTGTCGACAGTTGGAGAAAAGCAGAAGAGGATTTGGTCGAGGGGCCGGGGTGACAAATGAAGGTTTTGGAATGGTTTTTGTAATTTGTTGTTAATAACCATTGGGCTGTGTCCAAGAAGTGAAAAGAAACAGAAAAGAAATGACAAGGAGAGTAATACAAAGTGTATCATAGTTTACCTGTAAAGATTGAGGTTTCTTATCCTTACTCTTGTAACAAATTAAAGGAAAAAGAAATCACTCATGAACATATTTAATCTGAAAATCTGTGCATCCCCCCACCCCCCCAACCAACAACCACCCCGAACTTTCTGTTGTGCATACTCTAATTATGTACATTTTTGGATTTAACTTGGGACTTTATTTGGACTCTATTTTGTTCTTCTTGATCATTATGCAAGCATATCAAATTCTTAGATTATATGGAGTGAAATTAAAAAATAGCTAGATTTAGAAGTGGTAATTGAAAAATAGTCACAATTTCAAATGTAATCGAAATTTAGTAATTTTTCATGTAAAGATAAATCTGAACGAAAATACTATTCAAAATTTGAAAAATATTCTAGCATAATATACTGGTCCAGCATAATATGTTGGAAGTTCCTACACATGTGCTCTAATCTTTAGTATATTATGCTAGAACTTTTCGTGTATTGGAATTCAACATAATATACTGAAAGTTTATACACAGGTGCACCAATCTCCAGTATATTATGCTGGAACTTTTTGTGTTGCAGCAAAATTTTGGTTATTTTTCAGTGATTTTGTAAACGCTGGTTATTTTTTAATTACCAGTTTGAAAATTGGCTAGCCCGCGCTATTTTCATTTAGATGTGCTTGCATAATGATAAGGTGCTGTTCCTTTTGTCTATGCGTCAGTCTTTCCAACTATTTGTAAATACTGAGGTCCTTCTCCAGCACCTCAATGTCAGGTTCTATTCAGAAATGGTAATAGTCACTAGAGGCAGATTTAATATTTAAATTGGATGGGTTGTGACCTTCATGTTCTTAGCATTAATCCTTTAATTTCCCGAAATTTAAGGTTTAGAATCTAATATTTGTTGAATTTTAGTGATTTTCGACATATATATCAAAGCTTCATGTCATAACGATGGGTTCGTCTGAACCGAGTAATTATACTCTCTATCCTCTGTCATAATGAGGAAGGTAGAAAAAACTTTTGACTTCGAAACCAAGATTAAGGAAGAAAGAGTCTTACTAATAGCATTAAACTGTAAACTTATCCGCACTTTGTGTTTACATTTATATATATATATATATA
>ML315334.1:0-16939 GCA_005239505.1 Nicotiana paniculata
TTTTCTTATTTAGAAGACAACCTAATTGTTGTTTTGGCAAATATACAATGGCATACATATCTATTGCTCTTCAAGGTGTATTTCTTTCCCATTTCCAACTGTCCAACGTACAACATTCAAAAAGAAGAAGCTAATATAAGAAGATTCAGCTCTGAGATATTTCAACTCATGAAAACATTTTAATTTTATTCATACAACACAAGTGCAAAATCTCATAAGGGTACACTCACCGGTAGAAGAAAATTTGAGATCTTTAACTTTCAAAACAAGCGTTAAGAGTAGAAGAATGAATCAGTTCCATGATAATTGACACTCTTGAAGAATAAAATAACCTACTGAAATAATTCGCAGAGACTTCATTTATTAAGAGAATTCAATTCCATATAACTCTAAACCGGCAGACAATAGATTCAGCCGATAGGCGTAGGCAAGCGTAGCAAATCACATAGATAAGCCCCTACCTGCCATCACGCGGATGGATAGGGCGGGCGAATCAAATAGTCACTTAAGTAGGCAGCAATATGGATGAATATATATAAAAGTTCTAATGCTACTTAGGATGAAAGATGTAAAAAAAAATTTTGGACAATGCCCAACTTCTAGTCAATGTTACAGAGCATGTTTTTGAGTCGTCCCTTGCTTTGACATCCCCTTCCAACCTTCGCTCATCCTATATGTGCTCCAGCCCGCTGCAAGACATCAATTTCAGGTTTCACGACATTGAAAAATGACGTTGAACTACTCCTTAGAGCTGCAAAATCCGAAGCCTTCTACCTACATATATCGAAAGAGGACCACTTCAATAAACTGTATAACATAATAGAGACACTAAATGAAGATTCAATTCTCAAATAGTAAGACCAAAAGCAATAGCTTGTCAACCACAAAGCACAATCTACAAGGTTTATTTTGGTCTTGTAGCTCTTGTATTGAAACTTAACAGAAACTACATTCAATCAAAGAATTTAAGAGCATGTCAATTGCATAAGAAAATTTAGATTTATTTTCTGGTTTTCCTACAAAAAGTAAAAACATTAAATGGACAAAAAATGAGGATTTAAAACGTCTTAGTTATCTTTCGACGCATTAGCACACTCAAAGGTAAGACATAAGAGGGAAAAAGACATTAATCAGTAATACGACTCACATATACATTAAGATTACCCAATAACCCAAAATAACAACATACTCCTACTTCTTTTTACAACAACACTAAACTACAATACACTTCATCAATTTCTAAAGTAATTCTCAACAACATAGAGTTACACTACATCTTTATTAACTTTTAGTGCAATTAGAATTAATCAATCAATAGAGGATTCAAATCTTCCATTCTGGAAACTGATAATCAAAGTCAGTTAAAAATCTCCCATACATGTAACTTTGGTTCATATATAACTGCATTTGTAAGAAAAAACATGCCAACTCATACAAACTAAATCTCATTGAATTCATTTTTTCTCAAGCACATTTTTGTTGCATTTGCAGCTATGGAATATCATAGCATGGAATAAAGTACAAACTGCCTTCAATTTTAATAGGAAGGCTATTAAATGTGTATTTCGCAAATTCTTGTTTCCTCGACTCTTGCACAGCTATCTAGTACAACTTCACTTAATTTACTGGTTGTTCATGGATCCTCTCTTGTTTCTTTCTTACTCTCTTTGCTTGTTTAGTTGTTGACACAAATTCAACAGTGATTATACAGGCCGTCCACAAATTCAATTTGACACGATTCAGTTATCTGTATTACTCAATTATTTAATAGTATATTTTATACTCATAAACAACAAAAACTATTTCTTTTTTACTATAATGAATTATTTTGGTTCGACCCTTCACCGGACCTCGTATATAGAGGGAGCTTAATGCACTAATGCACCGGGTTGCCCTTTTAAAAAAAATGAATTATCTATATTAATCTTTTATGACTAAGTCATCAACAAATATTAATTAGAAATAAAAGAAATTATTGATTGAGCAGATTGAGCCATCACAATTCTGAGAGTAACGAAAAAGCAACACTATATTAGCTCATGATCTTATGAAACTTCAATACATCCCTCAAATAAAATTTTTTGTTGACATCTTAGTACCATCTGCAGTTGTTGCAACAAGTGCCACGTTATGTAAAGGAAAAAAAAGAATAAAAAGCGTAAACCGAGCAATAAAAAAAAATTAGAGACTTTTTATCCATCTATGATATATTCAGATTCCTATCTTAAAAATCAATTTTGTTCAACTAATAGGAAAAAGTAGTTGAGAAAACTAACCTTGAAAATTTTGTCACAAACGAAAATATTTAAAAAATAAATGATCTAACCATTTATTGGATTCCATCCTAATGGATGAGATTTCTTGAGATTAAACAAAAGAAAAGGCGCTTTCGATACATCCGCAAGCTCCGGTATACACTCAATCGCTTTGGGTTGCCTTTGAATTTACACATTTCTTTAGGAAGCACAATAAATAACATCAAGGGCAAATAAGTGATTCATACAAGTAAAAATGGGAGAAGATTAAAGTAAAAATTAAGTGAAAAGATTACCGGAAATTGAGAGACCCATCTAAAAGATAAAAGTAACTTAGAAAGTCGTAGTAGTTTAAAGTGTGGAGATGAAAATGTGTTTATAAAAGCAAATTAGGGTTCTGTAATTATGACAGAGTAGTTTGGCAACACTTATACGTGTAGATAAAAAATTAAATTAATGATCGAGTAAAATAATAATTCTTACCTCTTCTATATAATAGAATATAATAGAAATGTTGTTTAGCACTAAATAAGGTTCGATTTGCTTGCATTATTACTAATCTTTTAAAGCTTTCTAATAAAGAAAATTAGAGTCATAATTCCAATAGGTAAAATTATCACATAGACTGCAAAAGACCTATATTACAAAAACATTAATTCAATAGAGAATACTTGGGAGAGTTTATTTCAATAAAAATTACTAGTAAAGTTTTGCATGCACATATTCCGCTAAACTTTATTCAACCAAAACCAAAAATATTCCTCGCATCTCTATTCTCTCCCTCTGCAAAACCCCGCGTCGTATATACGCTTCGAATACCCTCTTCTTCTTCTTCTTCCATCATCGTAAACCTTCATTTCTGGTCAACTTCAATGGCGCCCATTGACCCACATTCCTTCACCGATTCAGCACACCCACTCACTACCCATATCTCCCTCACTCTCTTCTTCGATTTCCCATCTTCCACCATTTCCTCTGCCACTCTTCTCTCCCTCCCCACCCCTTACACCGGACCCCTCACTCTCGACACTCGCTCTCTCTCTGTCTCCTCTGTGCTTGACCCACTTTCCCTTTCCCCACTTCCTTTCTCCCTCTCTTCGCCAGACCCAATTCTTGGACAATCACTATCCGTTTCCCTTTCTAACCAAACCCAAATCTTGATTCTATCCAAAACCAGCCCTTCCAGTTCTGCCCTTCAGTGGCTTTCCCCTCCTCAGACATTCAACAAGACTCACCCTTTTGTGTACACTCAATGTCAGTCTATTCACGCCCGTTCGATTTTTCCTTGTCAAGACACACCCGCTGCACGTGTCAAGTACGCTGCGAAGTTGAACATCCCCCGCCAATTATCGGCTGTTATGGCTGCCAGGCACGTGGAGAGGCGGGACCCACTTCCCTCCGAGGCGCAAGGGGTCTGTGAGGATTCAGTGTGGTGCGGGGATGATAGGGTGGTCGAGGAATTCGTGATGGAACAGCCTATTCCTCCCTATTTGTTTGCATTTGCTGTAGGAGAGTTGGGGTTCAGGGAGGTGGGACCCAGGACAAGGGTGTATGCCGAGGCTGTTAATGAGGTATTGGATGCTGCTGCTAAGGAGTTTGCTGGTACGGAAGAGATGATTCAAGTTGGGGAGAAGCTTTTTGGACCTTATGATTGGGAAAGGTTTGATCTCTTGGTGTTGCCTCCGAGTTTCCCTTATGGCGGAATGGAGAATCCGAGGATGGTTTTCTTGACGCCCACTGTGATTAAGGGGGACGCCAGTGGAGCGCAGGTGGTGGCTCATGAGCTTGCTCATAGCTGGACAGGGAACTTGATCACGAACAAGAACAACGATCACTTTTGGTTGAATGAGGTATTATAACTTATTGAGTTAAATGCTTGAAAATCACATAAGGATTTAGCATCCTGTTGTGTTTATGTTCCATAATATCATGATTTTATTGGCATTTATCGTGTATATTCTTCAGTTTCTTGTGTGTGATTTATTTACTTTTGGGACGGCTCAGTAACATAATGAACTTTCCTGGTTTGTACTTGATGGTTTGTATTGTCTGACATTTGTGTACAGAACTAAGATGGTTGCTTAATTTATAGCAGGTTCTCTAGCTGATGTAATGTAAATTAGATGCTGAAGTTGGATTTTGTGGATTTCATAGAGTTTGTTGAGGGAAATTATAATATTGAGTTTAAATTAGTGGGAAGAGAGAAGTCCCTAAAGGATTAGATGATAGTTTGTGGGTACTACATTTGTTCTTTTAGTTCAACATGTTGGTCCAGGAATAATTGAGTCTAATGCGCAAAAAGATGACATATAGTTATAGCTGTCAAACGGGCCGGGCTGGCCCAGTTTCAGACACCGGTTTTAGACCAGCCCGGCCCGGTAATAAGGGGGCCGGGTAGGGTTGGGTTGGGACGGGGACCGGCCTGTGCCGAGTAGTTTTTTGGTACTGGTTAACCGGACCGGTACGACCCGTTATGGTCAAGTCAACCAGTTAACCGGACCGGTTCAATGACTATTTTGATTTTTTTTTAATTTTATAAAGTTGACCGTTTGGCAACGGTCAGCTGCCATTTTGACCATTGCCCAACGGCTAATTTGCAAGAATAGCCTTTTTTGGACATTTTTTTTCAAAAATAACACTTTTATTATTTACTAATTTAGCCTTTTGAAAAACTATAAATAGACCTCCTCCTTCTTCATTTCTTAACTCATCTCTCAATTCTCAATTCAAGTTAAATCATGCCTCGTGCTTCTAGAGTGCGCTCATATGTTTGGGAACACTTTAAGGTGGTAGAAGAAAATGAAGAAGTCCACAAGGTAAAGTGCAAGAACTGTTGTCGAGTCTTAAATTTTCGTCGAAAGTGGGAGGGCACAAGCTGTTTAAGGAGGCATATGAAGAGTTGTCTTGAGCGTCCTCCAGAAATTTGTATTTAAGTTGATTTAAGACAATTTGTGTTATTTTTTAATTATTAGACTTATTCAAGCTTAATGTTTTAGTTTGTTAGATTAATTTGAAGTATTATTATGCAATGAAATTTGAAATGAAACCCTTTGAAGTTTGATCCTTATCAAGTTATCAACACTCCAGTATAAGATTTATACTATAAGTTATATTTTTTTCATGTTCATTGTATTATCTTAAATTCGTAATGAAATTTTCAAATATAAGGCTTTTAAAGCCTTTGAAATTTATTCAAACATTCTTTACATACGTTAGTTTTTTATGTTTTACATTTTTACTTTATCTTAATATAAATTACGATTGTTATACAAATACAAAAATAAATAAATAAATAAACCTGGCCCGGCCCAGCCCGGCCCCTTACGCCCGGAACCGTTCCGGTTCATTGTTTCACCAGAGGGGCTAGGAACTGGTAAACCCGGTATTAAAAAACCGGTAACCGGCCCGGTCTCCGGACCAGCCGGTCTCCTTTTCCAATATCCCGGCCCGGCCCCTTGACACCCATACATATAGTGCATCATTTTTTTGTTGATAAGTCAAGTACCATTTCATTGGTAAGTCACGAAGTAGTGTAAATAATGTTTGCATCATGCCAGATTGACGCAACCACCTTCTCCTATCAAAATTCTTCCATTCAACTAGTTGGTATGCCCTTTAACACGTTGTATAATGTCTTCAAGCCTCCCAAATATCCGTGGTCATATATCTGTGGGGTTATATAGAGGTCGTTTTGTTAGAGAGGATTGTTGATGCTCTGAAAGAGACTGAATCCAAGAGAGAAAGCACTTCTAGCATTGTTGAACTTGAATTCAGGGAGAGGCATTTATGTTATATTCAAGAATACTGAAAGTTTAAAGGAACTTGAATTAATTAGAAAATCACTACACTGTAAAGGCTTAGAAGTTGAGGATAATGAAAGTAAGTTTATAGGAGTCAGGACTTGTTATATACTTGAAACTGAGAGAGGATAAAATAAGTGTCATTCACGAGGAGGTCATCAAGCAACTTAAATTAAGAGGAGAAATTAAATGAGAAAGAGAAGTTGATTCCAGGTATTCGAGGAAGTGAGATTTGAGCAAACAAAATTTGTTGCTGGGTAGAATGTTATTGAACGTGGCTATGCAATCAAAAAGAAATTTGTGGCTTAAGAAGTTGGTTCAGAAGAGAAGCAGTTTTAGAGGCAGTTTAAGAATTGAGCTTATGAGCTCTATTTCAAAGTGGATATGTTGAAGTAACAAGCAAATGAACTGAATCTAAGAAAAGAGATGTTGGATTCATTAGAGAAAACATTGATAGTGCAAAAGGAAGAACTTGATTCTGCTCGGTTTTTCTGAATAGCGATCAAAAGAACTTCAATCCTGTGCAAATGACAGTTGCATTTTGCGAAAAGGCTGACACTGACAGGAGCTTCCTTAAGATGATTGAGTTGAAAGAGAAAGGCTTACAGGCTTGTGCCATTATTACAAACCAGGCTGTAAAATCTACCATAGTCGCTAAGATGAATTTGGAAGGTGGAATCAAGATCAACGCAGCAATGAGGGCGTCACACCCAAAGAAGAGGCCAATTGCCTCGGATGAACCAGCTATATTAGGCAATATATTATCATTTATATTAGAAAACATTATGTAGTAGACGTTTACAACATCGGTCAATAATAGTATAAATAAGAGAGTTAAAGAAATGAAATGGCATCAGAACTTTGTGAACAGTTAACTAGAGTTGTGGCTCTATTTATTGATCGCAGCTCCATTTCTTGATTCCTGTCTCTCTAATAATAGAATTACCTTCTCTAAAAACGTGTTAAATTGTTTCATATTTGTGGAAGGAATGCGTTGTTGTCTCTGTAAATGGTTTTGGAAATCCTCACCTTTTGAGTTAGCTTTTCGGAGATGAGTTAAGCCCAACTGCCCAAGGTCTATTTTCTTAACTTGGTATCGAAGCTAGACCCATTTTATATTCTTGGTTTATCCAATGTTGGGCTCCCATGTTATTTTGTCCTCGCTTTATGTGTCCAATCCTGGGCGTGTAAGGGGGTGTTAGAATCTCCCACATTGATATGAGTTGTTTGCTTATATAGTCTTTGACGATTCTCATTTCATGAGCTAGATTTTGTGGTTGAGTTAGGCCCAATATCGTTTTTTTTACATGGTATCAGAGCTAGAACCGTTCCTATTCTATCCAATGTTGGCAACAAAAGATGAGCCACGTCTTTCCCTGCCTTTTCCCTAGATAAAACCAACTCAGAACCATAAGATTCTTGGATAACTGAGAAATCCCCTGTCAGTTATATGGTGCAACTCTAGTTGGAGCACAGGTTTGAAATTCGGGAGAGTATGGGGCTTCCCATCTACCCTCCTTTTGTTTAAATACCTGGCTTTGGTTTTCGGTGGGGTTTGAACTTGTGATGTGCGCTGCCACACATCCCCCGTTATGCTTCTTTTAACATGAACCAAAGCACTAAAGCATTGGAGAATCTCATTCTTAGATTGTATGCCATCATCAAGATAGCTGGCAAACAATGCAACAAGTGAAAAATGTTGCTTTCTTCACTGCCATAAATTTCCATATAGCTTTCCTCTTTGGTTCTTCACCATGGAGCCGGCAGCTTTAATTAGACCTGACTGGAAGTTTGTTGAGAGTGAACCTTCTCAAGTCATGCTGTCTGCCTCACCAAACAGTGTATAGTCAGCTTTTGCTAAGAGCGAATTCACCTCATTCAACTGGCAGTCCTGTAAAGATCTTCAAGAGGAAATGTCCAATGATGTATGATTCCTGACCCTCCTTAGAATCTCAGCTTTATGCAAGCTGGTACTGCATCATGTAGCATGGCCTGTTATTTTACGGGTTTACCATTTGTTTTAAGATTGGACGTGATGCAGGATGGACTAAGCAAAGAAAAGGCGTATTTTTGCCTCCTTTGTGCCTGGTTTAGAAATAATGGCTTACATCTCATTGCCATTAGTCAATGCTTCTGTTGGGAAAGGTCTTGAAGCACTTGTTCTCTGCCCTCTTCACAAGTCTTCTCTTTTCAGTTTTACTGAAAAGAATGCTGATATCATTATAAATACTTTCTAGAAGAGACTAATAGAGAAAAATATGCTATTTAGCATGGGGAAAAACTGATAGTTAATGAAAAAGCAATAGCATTGTGGAAAACTTGGAAGAAACCAGGAGGAGTTAGGCTAAATGGGTGTGTTTGAAAAGTCAAACTGGACCATCAACTTGCTGAATTTTCTTAAAAGGCTTTACTGACCAATCTTTTCCGCAGTGGGCTCTAAATTCCTTGTAGTCGCTGGATTCTCTTGAATGTTGCAAGTATTTTTCTTCTGATCTATTATGCATGAAATTCCTTGGGCTTTTGAGTTCCCTCTACGAGGATGTAGACTTTAACCTTGAACTATTGCCTTCTAAAGCACTGTTTGGGAGGATTGTCTTGCAAGATTTGTTATGTTGCAATTAATACTTGACAGCAATCCTTTTCTTGATTTCTTTATATGAAGATTTGTTAGCTTGTTTCTACTGATTAAAGAAAAAAGATTTATTAGCTCGCTTCTGGAATTTTTTTCAGATGGTGGGTGTTGGCTGCTTCTTGTGTTAGGTTGTGGAGAAACTCATTGAACTTTTGTTGTTTTATATGAACTGTAGATTAGAGTAATGTGATATAATTCACTGAAGAAAGGACTTCTGATGCTTTTATAAACTTTTGGCTGCAACATTGTCCTTAGGCATGTACGATGATATATCTTTCTTTCTTCCCTTCCTTTACAAGTAATATTTGTAATAGAATGAAATAATGTGTTTGTAGGGTTTCACAACATATGCAGAGCGAAGAATTGTTGAGGCTGTGCAAGGCGAGGACATAGCTGCACTAAATATTGGAATTGGATGGAGGGGACTTGTTGAGGAAATGGAGAGATTCAAGGATAACATGGAGTTTACAAAGCTAAAAACAAATCAGGCAGGCGTGGACCCAGATGATGTTTATTCTCAAGTTCCATATGAAAAAGGCTTCCAGTTTTTATGGCGCATTGAGAGACAGGTTGGTAGACCAACTGGTGAAGTATTTTACTTTCTTCTTTCTATGAAGAGCAGAACTAACTTTTCTTCCACTTTTGTTGCTCAGATAGGAAGACCTGCTTTTGATGACTTTCTGAAGAAATATATTGCTACCTTCAAGTTTCAATCTATTGACACTGATATGTTTATCAATTTCCTTAAAGCTAATGTCCCTGGAATAGAGAATGAGATTGATTTGAAACTTTGGACCGAGGGCACAGGGATCCCTCCAGATGCCATGGAACCTGTTTCTAACATCTATTCAAAGATTGTTTCGCTTGCTAATGAGTTCAAGCTAGGTAGGATGCCAAGAGAGGATGAAGTTGCTGACTGGAAGGGACAAGAATGGGAGCTTTACCTCGAGAACCTGCCTAAATCAGTCGAAGCATCTCAGGTAGTAACTGGCCATTGTATGAGAAGTTTCCCTCAGTAACTATGCAAATTATTATCTACCTGTCTCTTGTTTTGTCCTCTTTTAAATTATGTGATTTCTATTTCCTTTTTTACTACTTGCTAGTGCTTAATCTCAGAGAACCTTATGAAATATTTCTACAAAGTAGTAGATACGTTGCACATACTTGGTACCTGTTGCTGGTGGGAGTTAGCAGGTATCCGGTGGAATTAGTGGAAGTGCGCGCAAGATGGCCTGGACACCACGACTATAAAAAAAAAAGTAGATACATTGCAGAATATTCTTTCTTCAATTACTTAACAAAAAAGAAATACCCATTTCCAAAAAAGTAAAATTATTAGCTGATGACTATTTGTGTGGTTCAGCAACTTGGACTAATGCACAATTGCACATATACTTGTGCACTTCCTACATATGCCTTGTCTATATGTGGTCATTCTTTTGTAAGAATTTATCATTCATCAATGGAATTGTAATCTGATGAATCATCAACTGTTTCTTCTCTAATGTCGGTATTAGTGCTTGGCAGTAACCCATCTCATTTTCCCAGTAAAATTTGTTTCTACAATTTTAAGCTGCTGGCAAATCAATTCGAATGTCGTTAATGTATGTTGCCATATCAATGTGAATGTGTGTGGGTGGTACATATCCCCTTGATTTAGGGGGGACAAAAGGTTTGCTGCTGCTTAATAAGCCTGACATTGATAAGGGCCTAAATGGGCATTAATTTGCTCTCAGAAAGCATCGTATTTTCCTCCCCAACTGTTTTCTAGAGAGCAGTCAAGGAAATAGATTAACTGTTCTCCTATCCTATTCATTGGTCCTATAGACTATAGGTCTGTAGGTTTCTGTGATTCTCGTGTGCCTTTTGCGAGTTGATCTTTTTGTCTTATTTCTCTTGAAATTTAACTAATGTGAGGTAATTGAGTCATCTTAAACACATTTGCTTTGTTTTTGCTTACTTATATATTTAAGGAAAAGAGCACACGGATTGATGAAGGTGAACCCTGAATCCATCTCTTCTCTGGCCGCAGCTACTCTGTCGACAAATTGTGTAGCTAGTGCAGATATTGATATTTTTAAGTAGACGAAGATGTTATCTGTGCAATCTCTGTTCTTTGCTATTGTTTCCTTTCCCCTATCTAAGTTGCTATAAGTATTATCATTAATGCTTTCAGCCTTCCAACTACTACTTTTTCATTAAATCATGATTACATTTCTAATATAGTAAGAAAATTTAGTCCTGCAAGGTGTCACCTTTACACTATGGAGTATACGCCTTGCCTCACTACTAGGGAAATGTCTTGTCTTGCTTTTTTCCCTTTTGAAAACATTGCTTGAAATCCACTTGTATATGCTCTTAATGAATAGAAAAATTGTTCACGCCATTTGTACACCGTTTACAGGTCACAGCTTTAGATGCTCGCTACCATCTTTCAGAATCAAAAGATTATGAGGTGAGGGTAGCTTTTCTTCAGCTGGCCATTTCAGCAAGATGCAGAGACTACTACGGCGAGGTGGAAAAAACGCTGAAGGAAGTAGGTAGGATGAAGTACCTTCGTCCACTATATACTGCACTTGTTCAAGGTGCCGGAAAGGAAGAAGAAAAAGTTTTTGCTAGAAGGGTATTCACAGAGGCTTGTGATTGTTATCACCCTATAGCTCAAGGTGTTGCTGAGGCTATCCTTGCAAAGCATGCCTGAAGTTGGTGTAAATTCAAACTTCTGCTTTATGTTATCACAAGTTTGACATATATGTGACTGTTGCCTAAATCTGGTTGACTGTATGGGCCAGGGTGCTCTCTCATTATAGGCTAAATTGCATCTTTGTGGCTTTCACTAAATAGGTGCATTCGTATCACAGAGTGCGTCTATTGCAGTTTCAGTGAGTTGGTTTTTGTGTTTACTCTGTGCGTGCTATAGCTTCAAGTTTTTTTTTTTTTTTTTTTTTTTTTAAATGTTTTCATCAGTGCAATCCCAAGTTCCAGTTAAATTCTCCAGTTTCTCTTCATCTCAATATGCATATAGAAACCCAAGAAACTTCTTAAAGTAAAGTTTCCAAATCCTTTTTCCACATCACATGTATCGAAAGAATCTCTTTATCTCAATCTATTTAAAACATACAACCTCTAAAACTTAGCTTTCCAATAATGCTCCCATGGTTGCAAATTGTTCTGTTATCTTTGAGTGAACATGAGGTTTGAAGTTTTTGACCAAGTTAAATATATGTAACGTACAAAATTACCCTTTCAATGTGCCTGTAACAAGTAAAAAATATTACTAAGGTTAAAAATGTAAATTTGGAGTGGAGGTGGTATTTCAATATGTCCCGACCCAGAATCCCATCCTCGGGGTCATGATGGCGCATTACATCTACTTGCTAGGTAAGCCGACTTGAAACAAAAAATTTACTGATTTTAACAATTTACAACAAGATATTAACAATGAAAGCAAGTCTGAAGTATAGTAAAATAAAGCATAAGCATATTTTGAATCAAAACGAGAAAACGTAGAGACAAGTATTTGCAAGTTAGTTTGTTTCTAGATTTTGCGGATATGATGAAGATAAGGAGGACAACAAAAATTAAAATTGATTCTGTAAGCCAAGTACACTTCAAAATTTTCAGAAAGAAAACAAAAAATCTGAAGAAACAAAGTCAAAAGCTTCAATCGGTGCTTAAAATTGCAAATGGAAAGAGAGGAAAAGTAAAATTAAGATTCCTCACTAAATGTGCTAAACCGAGCAATAATTGTAAAAATAGCACGGGCTAGTCAGTTTTCGGACTGGTCATTCAAAAATAGCCAGCGTTTTGTAAAGTCATTGAAAATAGCTATTATTTTGCCGCAACACGAAAAATTCCAACATAATATACTGGAGATCGGTGCACCTGTGTATGAACTTCCAGCTCCAACACGGGAAAAATTCCAGCATAATATACTGGAGATTTGAGCACATGTGTATGAACTTCCAGTATATTATGCTGAAGTTTTTTTCGATTTGTATAGTATTTTCGTTCAGATTTATCTTTACATGAAAAGTGGCTAAATTTCGATTACTTTTGAAATTGTGGCTATTTTTAAATGACCACTTGTAAATCTGGCTATTTTTGAATTTCTCCCGTAATAATTGGGTAAATTCGGCCGATTTTTAAATAAAATTTGTACCATACCAATTTTTCAGTTATTCTATTATGTATAATCGAAATTAGACTTTTAGAAACCGTACCAATCATGTCGGTTTCTCTTCGGTATCTGTACGACTCAGTTAAGTTTCGGTATTTTTTTAAATGTCATCTAAAAGTCACTAGTAGAAGCAGAATGCAATAACTACGGACTTATCAAAACTCTCTAGGCATTTTTACTATTTAAAGGGTGACTAATTAAGAAGACATAAAAGTTGGCCAGATGAAGATCTATCAAGCATAACAGAAACTAAGCAAAAATAACGAAAATGTAAATCACACAAGTAGAAAGATATTAAGCTAGCTTTTGGCCATAGATTTTCAAATTTGTTTTAAAAAATCTGATTTGGGTGAAGTTTGGTTTGAAGATGAAAAATCTATTTGGACTTAACTTTTCAAAACCATATTTCACTTCCTTTTTTTTTTTGAAAAACACATGAAATGTGACTTATGCCCATAAGTTCTAAAAACTATTGAAAATACCCAATATAGCAAACAAACAAACTTGCTAATCTTTTATATGCGCCAGAACCTTCATTGATACTATTCATTATCATTATCACTATCACAAACCATCGTCCTGAACATAATTAAATTTGACACAAAATATTCATTTTTATAATGAACTACATAATACACTATCCTAAAATCATAACCTAACATTTTAATATCAACTGCTAATAACACAATTACTAGCCATTATAATTCGTCAATCGCAAAAAAATTACAAGATCCATCTGTCCAAAAGAAAACGATAGCAATTAGCTGGTGGTTAGTTGGGTCGTAATAAGTAGTGGTTTTTTTTTATAAAATATAAGAGTTTGGGGTAATTTTTGAAATTGTTAAAAGATCCAACACTGATATTTTGGGTCTAAAACAGGTCTAGAGCTAGTTTTGAGATTTGAGAATTTTATTTTGGGTGAATGGCACAGTTATCCACAAAAATAAAACTATTTACCCTTACCTACCCATTTATTTTTCTACCCATCAAACTAATTACATTTCCTACCCATAGTAGTTATTGTGGAGAATTTTCCCTTTTTTCTCCAATTCTTTTTCATTTCTATGCTTCATTACTTTTTTTCTTTTTTCTTTCTTTTCTCCTTTTCTTTTTCCTCGTTTTATTCTTTTTTTTCTTTTTTTCTTTTTTCTATTCATTTATTTTTGTCCAAATCGTATTACTATTATTTTTACAGTAACTTATTTCACACTCATTTTGACTCCTTCTTTATTTTTTTCTTTATTACTTGTTCCTTTTCTAATTTTATTTAAATCCTTTTTTTTTTATTTTCTTGATTTTTTGTTCCTTTTCTAATTTCATTTAACTTCTTTATTTTTTTTTCTCTTCATAATCTAATTTTATTTATTGTTTTTACTATTGTTATTTTTTTTTATATAATAAGAAAAACTAACTGATATAGTAAATATTTGTTCACTTATTTTTAATATAACTAGTATAATATACCTTTTGTATTTTATTTTTTATTTTTTTTAATTCAATTATTAAACTGAAATAATATCAGTTATCACTTGATCTAATTTACTGAATATCACACTGACTGTTGCTGAGCACCATAAATTACATAATTAGATTCTAAGAATCAACACGTGATTGACATGTAAACCTTGATCTCCTTCCCTACAAACATCAGTACACCCTCTACCATTAGCATTAACACAACCGATTATAGAGCAAGAAAGCATAATCTACGGCCACCAAATCTCTATATATACAAGTTAAAATAGAAATGATAATAAGATATGGGAAAATGCAATAAAAGTATACGTAGCAAAAAAATCTTCTAGTACCATATGATACCAATATAGTATACATGTATACCCATAGAGTATATGATTGCTCTAGTATACTGCTACAACTATCTGCGACTATTCTACTGTACTAAAACATTAAAGGATGCAATAAAAGTATGAGAAAATTACATGCTCGCATTGCAAGATAAATATTCGCAAAGCAACTTGATCATTCCATATACTAGCAGGGTATATAGTTGTATGTGGTCATTTGATAGTAGGCTATATAGACGTTATTTACACTCTTAATGAGTCATACTCTAGTGTTGTTTTAACTGCAAAAATGATAACAAAATGCTCTAAACAATGTTTTTATGCTTTGCAGGAAATAATCCATGTTCGGAAGATACTTTGTGGCGATTAAGGCTCTTGAGACCCGTGTTGATTTGTTGCTTTTAGGTATGGTCGACTTTGATGTTATATTGAGGATGGACTGGTTATCCCCATATCATGCTATCTTGGATTTCCATGCCAAGACGGTGACCTTAGCCTTACCGGATTTGCCCCGTTTGGAGTGGAGAGGGACTCCTGGTCATTCTACCCACAGTGTTATTTCGTACGTGAAGGCTCGGCGTATGGTCGAGAATGGGTGTTTGGCTTATTTGGCTTATGCGCGCGATTCCAGTGTTGAGGTTCCCTCTATTGATTTGGTACCCGTGGTTCGTGAGTTTCCTGAGGTCTTCCCTTCAGACCTGCCGGGGATGCCACCCGATAAGGACATTGATTTCTGCATCGATCTGACTCCGGGCACCCAGCCCATTTCTATTCTGCCGTATCGCATGGCCCCGCCAGAGTTGAAAGAGTTGAAGGAACAGTTGCAGGATTTGCCAAGGAAGGGTTTCATTAGGCCCAAAATTTCTCCTTGGGGTTCTCCAGTGTTGTTTGTGAAGAAAAATGATGGTTCGATGAGGTTGTGCATTGATTACCGGCAATTGAACAAGGTTACAATCAAGAATAAGTATTCACTGCCAAGGATTGATGATTTGTTCCATCAACTTCAGGGTGCCAAAGTATTTTCAAAGATAGACTTGAGATCCGGCTACCATCAGTTGAGGATTAGGGCATCCGATGTCCCTAAGATAGCTTTCCGCACTCGGTACGGGCATTACGAGTTTTTGGTCATGTCGTTTGGGTTGACAAATGCCCCAGCAACTTTTATGGACTTGATGAACCGAGTGTTCAGGCCTTATTTGGACTCGTTCGTGATATTCTTCATTGATGATATATTGATATACTCCTGCAGCCAGGAGGAGCACGAGCAGGATCTCAGAGTGGTTCTTCAGACTCTGAAGGACAATCAACTATATGCAAAATTTTTGAAGTGTGAGTTCTGGTTGAGTTCAGTTGCATTCCTGGGTCATGTCGTATCAGAAGAGGGTATTCAGGTTGGCTCGAAGAAGATTGAGGCGGTCAAGAACTGTCCTAGACCAGCATCAACTAGAGAGATTCGGAGTTTCTTGGGATTGGCAGGCTACTATCATCGGTTCGTGGAGGGGTTCTCATCTATTGCAGCCCCGATGACCAGGTTGACCCAGAAGGGTGCCCAGTTTAGATGGTCGGACGAGTGTGAGGCGAGCTTTCAGAGGCTCAATATAGCTCTGACTACGGCATCGATATTGGTTTTGCCCACAGATTCAGGGCCTTACACAGTCTATTGTGATGCTTGCCGTATTGGGCTTGGTGCAGTGTTGATGAAGGATGGAAAGGTCATTGCTTATGCTTCGAGGCAGTTGAAGATTCATGAGAAGAACTATCCAGTGCATGATTTGGAGTTGGCAGCCATTGTTCACGCATTGAAGATTTGGAGGCACTATCTGTATGGCGTGGCGTGTGAGGTGTTCACGGATCATAAGAATCTTCAGTACTTTTTCAAGCAAAAGGAGTTGAATTTGAGGAAGAGGAGGTGGTTGGAGTTGTTTAAGGATTATGATATTATCATCTTATATCTCCCGGGGAAGGCCAATGTGGTGGCCGATGCTCTGAGTAGGAAGTCATCTAGTATGGGCAGTCTTGCTTTTATTCCGGTCAGTTAGAGGCCGCTTGCTTTGTGTTCAGACTTTGGCCAATCGATTTGTGAGTTGGATATTTCTGAGCCTATTCGAGTGTTGGCTTGTACGGTCACTCATTCTTTATTATTGGAGCATATCCGTGATCGGCAATTTGATGATCCCCATTTGTGTGTCCTTAGAGACACGGTGCAGCGCGGAGGCGCCAAGCAGGTGACCTTAGATGATGATGGTGTTTTGAGATTGCAGGGGCGA
>ML315334.1:16953-80944 GCA_005239505.1 Nicotiana paniculata
CGGTGGTTGAATTGTCAACATGTTAAGTATGAGCATCAGAGGCCTGGTGGTTTATTTAAGAGGATTGAGCTTCCCCAGTGGAAGTGGGAGAGGATCACTATGGACTTCGTTACTGGACTTCCGTTGACCCGGAAGAAGTTCGATGCAGTTTGGGTCATTGTTGATAGGCTGACCAAGTCAGCGCATTTCATTCCTGTGGCAGTCTCCTATTCATCCGAGAGGTTAGCTGAGATCTATATCTGGGAGATTGTTCGCCTTCATGGTGTGCCGGTATCTATCATTTCGGATCGGAGCACGCAGTTTACCTCGCGTTTCTGGAGGGCAGTTCAGCGAGAGTTAGGCACCCAGGTTGAGTTGAGTACAACATTTCATCCTCAGACGGATGGACAGTCCGAGCGGACTAATCAGATATTGAAGGATATGCTCCGAGCTTGTGTTATTGACTTTGGAGGATCATGGTATCAGTTCTTGCCTTTAGCAGAGTTTGCCTACAACAACAGCTACCAGTCGAGTATCCAGATGGCTCCTTATGAGGCTTTATATGGTAGGCGGTGTCGCTCTCCGGTTGGATGGTTTGAGCCAGGAGAGGCTCGGTTGTTGAGTGCAGATTTGGTTCAGGAGGCCTTGGACAAGGTCTGGATCATTCAGGATAGGCTTCGTACAGCTCAGTCCAGGCAAAAGAGTTATGCAGATTGCAAGGTTCGAGATGTGGCTTTTATGGTTGGTGAGCGAGTATTGCTCCGAGTGTCGCCTATGAAGGGCATGATGAGATTTGGGAAGAAGGGAAAGCTTAGCCCTAGGTTCATTGGTCCGTTTGAGATTCTTGATCGAGTGGGAGAGGTGGCTTATAGACTTGCATTGCCGCCTAGCTTATCAGCCGTACATCCAGTTTTTTCATGTGTCCATGCTTTGGAGGTATCACGGCGATCCATCCCACGTATTAGATTTCAGAACTGTCCAGTTGGACAAGGACTTATCTTATGAGGAGGAGCCGGTAGCTATTTTAGACCAGCAGGTTCATCAGTTGAGATACAAGAGTTTCCCTTCTGTTCGTGTTCAGTGGAGAGGTCAGCCTCTTGAGGCATCGACCTGGGAGTCCGAGTTCGATATGCAGAGCCATTACCCTCATTTATTCCCCGACTCAGGTACTTCCTTCTTCTGTCCGTTCGAAGATGAACGGTTGTTTTAGAGGTGGAGAATGTGACGACCCAAAGGGTCATCACATATTTTATTACCCATCCCATACTTCCGAGGCCTTGAAAACCTCATCTGTAGTTGCCTCGATTTGAATGCACAGTCCAGGCGCGTACCCGGACAACTTAAATATGAAATTCTGTGAAAAATGCTAAAATTTGATATTAAAATGAGTAAATTTGACTCCGGTCAACATTTTGGGTAAACGCACCCGGACCCGTGATTTGACAGTCTCGGAGGGTCCGTATGAAAATATGGGACTTGGGCAAATGCTCGGAATCGAATTCCGAGGTCCCAAGCCCGAGAAATGAATTTTTGAGTGAAATTTCTTTTCTGAAATATATAAAGAAAAGTGAAATAGAAATTGGTTAGAATGTGTTGGTATAGGGTCCGTATTTTGGTTCCGGTACAGGTCTTATATGTGTTTTAAGATATTTCTGTGAAGTTTGGTTGAAATTGGACGTCGTTTGACGTGTTTCAGACTTAAAACTCTAAATTTAAAAGTTTATGAAGAAAAACTAGTGATTTTGAGGTTTGATTCGTTGTTTTTGATATTATATTGGCGATTTGATTGCACAGTTAAGTTCGTAGGATGTTTTTGAGTTAGTGCATGTGATTTGTTAGGATCCCCGAGGGCTCGGGAGTGTTTCAGAGGTGTCTCAGAGTGATTTTGAACTTAGGAAGATTGCTGGTTTTTGCTTCAGCTGTTGCAGGTCCCGTTTGTTCTTCGCGTTCGCGACGCCTCTCCCGCGTTCGCGAAGCTTTAAGCTCTTCCTTCATCGCGTTCTCATTCATTCCCTCGCGATCGCGTAAGTTTATTTGACCCTGAGGACTTAGCCCTCTTTTCCTCTTCGTGTTCGCATACATTTGACCGCGTTCGCGTAGCTTTGCAGGTCTTCTTCATCGCGTTCACGTGATGTCCCACGCGTTCGCGTAGGTCAATTTCTGGACCCCAACCTTTTTAATCTTCGCGTTCGCGTTCACCCTTCCGCGAATGCGATGGTCTGTCAAATCTATCCTTCGCGAACGCGATGAAGAAGACCTGCAAAGCTACGCGAATGCGCAAATGTATGCCAACGCGAAGAGGAAAAGAGGGATAAGTTCTCAAGGTAAAATAACCCTACGCGATCGCGAGGGAATGGATGCGAGTGCGATGAAGGAAAAGCTTAAAGCTTCGCGAACGCGGGAGAGGCGTCGCGAAAGCGAAGAACAAATGGGACCTGCAATCTTCCTAAGTTCAAAATCACCCCGAGACACCTCCGAAACACTCCCGAGCCCTCGGGGCTCCTAACAAATCACATTCACTAACTCAACAACATCCTACGAACTTAACCGTGCGATCAAATCGCTAATATAGCATCAAAGACAACGAATCAAACCTCAAAATCACTAGTTTTTCTTCAAACTTCATAAACTTTCAAATTTAGAGTTTTAAGTCCGAAACACGTCAAACGACGTCCAATTTCAACCAAACTTCACAGAAATATCTTAAACCACATATAAGACATGTACCGGAACCAAAATACGGGCCCGATACCAACATATTCTAACCAATTTCCATTTCACTTTTCTTTATACATTTCAGAAAAACAATTTCACTCAAAAATTCATTTCTCGGGCTTGGAACCTCGGAATTCGATTCCGGGCATTCGCCTAAGTCCCATATTTTCCTATGGACCCTCCGGGACCGTCAAATCACGGGTCCGGGTCCGGGTCTGTTTACCCAAAATATTGATCGGAGTCAAATTTACTCATTTTAATATCAAATTTTAGCATTTTTCACAATTAAGCTGTCCGGCTACGCACCCGGAATGCGCACACAAATCAAGGAAACTACAGATGAGGTTTTCAAGGCCTGGAAAGTATTGGATGGGTAATAAAATAGGTGATGACTCTTTGGATCGTCACAAAGAAAATTCATCACAGCAAAACATGATCATATAAATCATCTCATAATAGAATTCACTTAAACATGCAGCTAAAACAACCAAAAAATATTCCAACTACCATGTGATACCAATATGACATATAATTATATCAATAGGGTATACAGTTCTACTAATTAATTCGAGGCAACTATGCATGACTATACTACTATTACATAATACACATGCATAAAGAGAAAAATAAAAAAAATAATGTACCACATATTATATAATAATGTATTTCAAGATAGTACTATAATACTATTATATAAAACAAACGCATAAATATAAAATCAAAATAATTACATAACACATGCATAAAGGAAAATTAAAAAAATTTAAGATATTGTACTATTCTACTATTACTAAAAAAAATCAAATGTACCAATTAAATGTAGCTAATACAACCAAAAAATATTCCAATTAACATATGATACCAATTGTAACAATAAATTTTCGCGTCGAGAAAAATAAATAATCAAGACTGGAAAATTGCGTAACAAATGTAGTATTTGATTTTAATAAATAATAAAAGTGTTATAATCTCTATGATATTCCTCTGATTCTTCAAGAATGTAAAGTATCTTGATGAGCTTGACTTTGATTCAAGGGCTTGTAAAGCTTGATCTTGAACCGCCTTCTTGAACTTGAATTTGGATTTGATCACGAACAAGTAATTTGATCTTGAACTCCTTGGTATTTGATTTGGTTTCGTTCTTGATCTTGAACTTGAACTTGTAGCTTGAGTGCTTAAACTTGTAGCTTGTAGAGAAATCTGCGGTGTTTGATCCACGAGCTCTCTACTTGCTTCTTGTTATCACTTCTGGTGTCTTCTAGCTTTATGAAGACCTTTATTTAAAGTTGTAGGGAGTGGTGTGGCTCTATGATTTGATTGGTTCGTTTGAACTGACCAATGCCATTTAGACACTTGGCAAAACTCTATTAGTTGTTGATTTGACTTGGATTGTCACCCTTCTTGACACGTGACACGATTTCGTTGGCTCATTTATTTGGTTGGAATTGCCACATCATTTGACATGTGGCATGATTTTGTTGGCTCGTTATTTTGTCTTGATCGCCACATCACTTGACACATGGCATGAACTTGGGCTATAAGATGGGCTAATAACCATTTGGACCTTGGGCCAATAAAGTGAACTTGTCATTTAGTTTGTAGTCTGATTAAATGGACTAGCCCAGCACATATATTTGGTTTTAAATAATTATCCCAATTTATTAATCACAATATTTATTTGGACTAACGTCTTGAATTTAATATGGTCCAAATTATATTACGGATTTAAATCCAATAAAATTTAAATGCTTAAAAATGCCCCTAGTCATAGTGTAAACGTGTCTAACACTAAAGATTAGATTTGAAGTAATATTGTACTAATTTCTTTTGGAATATTTTGCCCGCTCATCTGATAATTATTCGGATTATCAAATATGCAATTGAATAATATCTAAAAATGTTTCACTATACAAAAGCTTATTTCCTTGACCCAAATTCGACTTGAGGAGGTTTGGGCATGCATTGAGTACACCATGCAGGGAGATGACACATGGGTTAAGGTTTCATTGACCTTTGTTGTCCTTGAAATGTGACTCTGAAAGGAGCTCCACATCTTTCTTTATTTTTTTAAAAAAAGAAAAGAAAAGAAAAATGTAGTTCATTCCCTTGGTTTAGCTTCTAATAAGATATAAACTTGGAGTAACTTTTCAGGAGAATATTTAACCGTTAGATAAAGTGGTGCAAACATGGACTCCTACTTTTACTCAAAATCTGGAGCTGCACTCAAACCAATCGGATAGGAGGTTATGTAATAGTCCTACCCTGATTGGACTTCTCCAAAGATATGCTTTAATTTTGATCATTCAAAATATTTTCTTCAGAGATTCACAGCCTGATTCCACGGAATTCGGAGTTGAACTTAATTTGGAGTTCAACTGGGAAAAGGAAACTTGGTGTTGTGCCTTACTCTTACACCTATAAAAAGAAGCACTGTGGATTCATTAAGTTATACTTCATTCTCCGGAGAAACCAGTACACAAGCTTCGAGAGAAAGCCAACACAAGTAATTTGTTTGGTCTTCTTACTGTTGGGATAGTAGTAATTTTCGTATATTGCTATAGAATGACTATTCAATTGTCCTTTTCCATGCCAACTTTTACTTTATGTCATCTTCTATATCAAGTACCATGAAATTTTTTGTACTAATTACTTTTCCCTTTTAATATGTCAATTTCAATACATCAAGTACAATATCCTTTTTTCTTGGTGCTATTCACCTTTTCCCATACGTGAAGACTTTATTGAGTTTTTCATCACATGCTTTATTACTAACTTCAGTCTTAACATAGCAAGAGTTTAGTCACAAACTCTTAACTTCAAAAAGTTGATAGAGATATTCTTTGGATCTCATCAGGAAGTTTCATGTCTCTTTTGACATAATGCACCTTTAAAATTTAATCCAATTGACAATAAACTATTTTAAAAGCAATTCCCTTGGAACACCTGATGCAAATAGTGTAAAGCTTCTCTCATTATCAAGTGGCAGACTTTTATGATAGTTTGGACACTCTTTGTCATTTTTGCGTACACTTTAAAACTTTTTACGTGACCGAGAAATTACTTTTATTGGACGTGTGCTGCTTTGTCCGCCGCGTATTTGCTTGGCTTTGATACTTTTTCCTATTTTTTAGAGTCCAACTTGACATGTTTAAAAAATTTCTTGAGTTCCGATATAAACAACTTTAAAAATTGGAGCATGTAAAAAGAATCCTTTTTTTTTTCTTTTTTTTTTCGGTATGCTGTTTTTTTCATCCATGTGTTGCTTGCTATAATCCCAAGTGGAACTTGTCTTTTAACCTTGTCTATAGAAGACCATTACACCATCTAAGCTAATGACTTCTTCTTGTTTGAAGATTTAACTTCAACTTATCTGAGGCATAGACTATTAAACCGTCTAAGCCAAAGATTTTACTTTAACTTATGCAAAGAACATCACACCGTTTAAGCCAAAGGATTTATTTTCTGAAGCGAAGAATATTACACCATCTAAGCTAAATATTTCATTTTATTTGAAAACTTGACTTTTTTTTATCTATGGCAAAGACCATTACACCGTCTAAGCCAAAGATTTTGTTGTCTGAAGCGAAGACCATTACACCGTCTAAGCTAAAGACTTCATTTTATTTGAAAACTTGACTTTCTTTATCTATGGAAAAGATCATTACACCGTCCAAGCCAAAGATTTTATTTTATCTGAGGCAAAGACCATTACACCGTCTAAGCTAATGACATCATCTTGTTTGAAGATTTAAATTCATTTTATCTGAGGCATAGACCATTACACCGTATGGTCCAAAGATTTATTTTGTCTGAAGCAAAGACCATTACACCGTATGAGCTAAAGACTTCTTTTTATTTGAAGCGAAGACCATTACACCGTCTAAGCTAATGAATTCATCTTGTTTGAAGATTTAACTTCATTTTATCTGAGGCATAGACCATTACACCGTCTGGGACAAAGATTTATTTTTTTTGGAGCGAAGACCATTACACTGTCTAAGCTAAAGACTTCATTTTATTTGAAGCGAAGACCATTACACCATCTAAGCTAATGACTTCATCTTGTTTGAAGATTTAACTTCATTTTATCTGAGGCATAGACCATTACATTGCCTAAGCCAAAGACTTCACTTTATTTGAAAACTTGACTTTCTTTATCTATGGCAAAGACCACTACATCATCTAAGCCAAAGACATTACTTTTATCTGAGGCAAAGACCATCATACCGTCTGAGCCAAAGATTTAATTTTTTTTGAAAACTTGACTTCCTTTATCTGTGGCAAAGACCATTACACTGTCCAAGCAAAAGATTTTACCCTTTTCATGCTTGGTAGGATTAGTCTTGAGATTATATTATGGATTTAAGGCCATGAATATTGCATTTCTAAGTTAAGTGCTAATAAACACTTATCTCTCTTTTTGCAGTTTAAACATGGTTTACTTCAAAGACTCGAGACTTTATTCCTCTAATTTGAAATGCCTTATTATTTCGGACCACAAGGGAAGCAAGGTGGTACAAGGTTACCGGTTGACAGATCACTAGGCCAATATGCTGCAGCTTCATGGGTACTTTTGAGGGACCCACCTTATCTGCCAGACTGGACACTTGAGTATAATAGTCGTCCTACTAAGACATGGATTCTTTGCACCACTAATCATCATGATTGGAATGTCGCGAGTACCCTACCATGTCTGGGGCGTCAAATTATTAACAAGGAAACTTATTTCGTTCGGCGGTGAATTTCATTACGTTCCTGGCTACTAGGAATGGGAAGAAGGCGTCTTAATTAGGTGTCGCTTGACTCTAGAGGGTGCAAGAATTTATGACGCCGTATATGCTTTACTCTTCACATATGACCGTAATTCAAATATTATGCAGGCTTTCTGTGAGGCGTGGTGCCCTGTTACAAATACATTGCTTACCTCTGCTGGAGAACTATCCATATCACTTTGGGATTTGTATAAGATAGCGGTCTGCCTATAACAGGATCTCTTTACGAGGAAGTTGTGCCAAATGTTGAAGAGCTTACAGGCACGTACGACAAGGGGAGAAGGTTTCTTTCCCAGACTTGTGCGCATTTGTTTGATGCCTTCCATCGGCTCCGAGAGGGAGGTAGCAACGATCCAAAGGTTTCTGCAAAAAAATGGGTAGAGTTCTGGTGCAAAAAGACAATGAAGTATACTCAGCCTCCTTTAAGGAAGAAAAGAAGTCTGCTCGTTTGAAATCGACGCACAATCTTACCGGGGTCATAGAGGAAGTAGTTAATAGGTCGACTGTTGAAGAAGCCTTATTCCATAAGTTAGGTGTTATGAGTGACAAGAAAGACGAGACATACTTGGATGTTTTTCTATCTTGTTGGTTATGTATTTTTGTTCTCCCTTCAAAAGATGGTGACTTCATTCGTCCTGGGACCTTTAAGATCGCGTGTCATCTTGCTTGTAAATGAAGATTCAGCCTTGTTGTCCCGATCTTAGCCAAAATATATAAGGGTTTTGAACGAGATTTTAAAGTGCTCTTTGCTTGATCCTGCTCAAACTTTCTTTCCAGCTCATTATGTGTATGGTTGGTTAGCCCATTACTTTAAGACTCATTTTCCGTATGCAAAAGGGCCAACGGTTCCTCTCATGCCTGCATGTTCTGGTGAAGGTGCTGCTAGATATTTTGAGAAAGAGGATGCAAGGAAGCGTATTCATAATGGAGAAAATATCATTTGGACTTCGACAATGCCCCGCAGATCTGATCCGTACCACTACTATGACGATGGTAAGGCAGATGAGTTCAAGTTAAATTTCTTTATGAGTATTCGATCGAATTATCTTCCTTTGAGGAACATAGTCAACTTTATTTTTGAACGTTACAGTCCTCATCGATTTAGCCACCAATTTGGTTTTTATCAAGACACCCCTGGTCGCTTGGAGCAAGATTTTCGTGAGGCCTCACTAGAAGAAGGGTTAAGACTTGCACAAATATGTGTGTTGACTAGATCTAAGTCAAGGGAAATATTTCCTCCTTTTGGGTCCAACATGAAGAAGTTTACGTCGTCTAACTATAGATCTTGGTGGACAAGGGTGCATGGAATCCTTCTTGAAGACCACTTACAATTTTAGATGAATACTGTTGAGCCAATCACAAATACCCTTCAAGACCGCAACGAGGATGTTTTAGTGATTGATAAGCTTCCTGATTTAAAGTATAAGGTAGTTGAGATGCGCACAGGCAACAAGTCCATGTTGCACAAAGAAGTTCAAAGAAAAGAGATCCATACTCTAGTTGACCAAAGTCTCATTCCATTTGATGAAGCCGTTCATGCCTCTAACAAGCGCCTATCCCAAGATGAGAGTGATAGCAGCAAAGGAGATCAATGCTGGAAAAAGAAAATACCAAACCCAGAAGGAGTTGTAGAGGTCCAAAGCGTTGATAGCCCTTCAAGAACACTAACAGCTCGGAACGAGCAGGTAAAAGAAAACATAAACTTTTCATTTTTGTTAAACATGGCCAAATGACTTTGCTGAAGTATTCTTAAATTTTTTTAAATATATTTTTGCAGGCTAATAACATTGGAGCGTCGCAACGAGTAAGGCCACAAGATAGCGGTGAGTCTGTAGCAGGTCCGAACCCGCAGAAATCATCCTCCACGGCTAAGGCAGATCAAGAGACAACTTTTATTTATCTTGATGAAATTAGGACAAATTTGGGCTCTGATTTGCGTGAACGACCAACAAAATCAGCTTCAATTTTTTATGGAAAGAAGGTTGTCTTAGATATTCGAAAAGAGTTTATCTTGAAGCTTTGGACGTTGATTCAGCGTAATCTGAAAGGTAGAAATGCAGACAATGTCTCTGAGTTTGAAGAAAATACTAAAGTGATCCTTGAGGAAATGGATGGGGATGATGTGGATATTTCTTCTTTGAGAAACCTATTAAAGTCCCTTTTTGAGCTTGATGCTTCATATAACAAGACACGATCGACTGTATCTGAGAAGGTTGAAGAGACTGAAATATCAGGTGTTGAGGTACACATTACAAATTCCATGATTGAAGAAGAAGAGAAGGTTAGAGAAGTGTCATCTATCTGTCAGTCTCTAGTTACAGTGAAAGAGAAAATAGAGAAGCTCCGCGAAAAAGAGAAGAACTTAGAAGCCTTTTTAGAAGTTGCTGAGAAAGGAGTTGAAGAAGCCAAGTTAGGAGCCTCAACTACTAGAAAGGAGTATGACGCATGCTGCGTGCCTTGTTGACTGCTGACAACTTGGCCGATTTGGAGAAAAAGAAGAAATACTTGGAAGCTATGCTCAAAGATTTGGCCAATTACAAGTTGTGCTTAGATTAGGCTATAAACACTGCTTTATTTGTTTTTTCCCTTTCCTTCTTGCATTTGATTGTTTAGTAGATGTTCTCATCAACAATAAAACTTCTTTTGCTTCACTTTATATTGCGTGTTCTCATTAATGTTCACTTTTGTTCTTGATTTATTTTTCAAGTGCTTTATGGATTTGAAGACTTGACATGCTTGTAGACTTTAACTTTGAGAACTAGCTGGCTTGAACACTTCAAATTGATGATGTAGCAAACCTGGAAAAATCAACTTGACTTAAAATCGGAGACTTCAACTTGAACACTTAGCCTCTTGTTAAAGAAACTAAAGTTATTCCATCCAAGACCTCAATTTGACATGGAGGACTTACCTCCTTTGAGCCATCAAGACAAGACAGAGGGTTCAACGAAAGAATACATGTACACCTAATTTCCTAGTGTCGATCAAGTGAATTATATTCCATCATACCTCATCTGAAAAAATGCCTTGGGTAATATGTATTTTCTTTGAACTCATGTGACTGAACTTAGAATGAAACCCTAAGCTGCCTACACACCTCGGTGAAGAGAATCAAGTCATTCCGTAGTTCGAAATGGGTGAGTTTTTTTTTGTTTTTTTTTGCGTCCTAACTTTTGCCTAGGCCGCCTCTTTCGAGATTTTCAACCTAGCAGACTTTTTTTTGGGGGATCGTGCACAATTTATGCTCTTGCGGGCCAGGAGTAACATGCAGTTTATGCTTATGCGTTAAGGAGAATATTTGTTTTCTTCAAGGATAGTATTTTTTCATGAATTTCCCGTTGATGGGGCTAATCCGCAAACCTTCTGAGTCAACTATCTTGTAAGATCCACTTGAGTATACCTCTTGTACAATATATGGTCCATCCCACTTAGCAGAGAATTTTTCCCCAGATCAACGAGAGGTAATAATAGGCCTTTTGACCACAAGAACTTGGTTGCCCACTTGGAAATATCTAAGGCGTACTCTTTTGTTAAAAGATCGAGACAGGCGAGCTTGATAACATTCAAAGATTTGTTGAGCTTCTAGCCTCTTTTCATCAAGAGATTCCAATTCTTCAAGGCGTAACCGAGCATTTTCTTCATCAGCGAGTCCTTCTTGAATGGCAAGCCGCAACGATGGGATTTGACGCTCAAGTGGAAAGATTGCTTCAACTCCATAAACAAGTGAATAAGGAGTCGCTTGTGTTGGTGTGCGATATGTGGTCCTATATGCCCAAATATCTTCTTCCATTCTCTCATGCCAATCTCTCTTAGACTTTGAGACAACCTTTTTCAACAAGTTGCAGAGTGTCTTGTTAAATGCTTCAGCAAGTTCATTGGCAGCAACATAATACATGGAGGAATTGCGTTGTTTGAAGCCAAAAAGATCACATATTTTATTCATCAACTTGTTATCAAATGTCTTACCATTGTCCGTCAATATATATCGTGGAATGCCAAATCGATAGATAATATTGACTCGGATGAAGTTAGCTACATTTTCTTTCTTTACTTCCTTAAGAGAAACAACTTCTGCCCACTTCGAAAAGTAATCAGTTGCGGCCAAAATATATAGATGTCCACCAGAAGACTTTGGCAATGGACCAACAACATCTAAACCCCAAGCATCAAATGGACAAGAGGCAACCGTTGTATGTAATACTTCAGGTGGTTGATGTATGAAGTTAGCATGGAATTGGAAAGCTTTACACCATCGAGCGTAATCCAAACAATCTTTCACCATGGTTGGCCAATAATACCCCATTCTTTTTATGTGGAAATGAAATTCTGGCCCAGATTGATGCGAACCACATACTCCAGAGTGTGCTTCTTGCAAGGCTTGAAGGGATTCATCAGTCCCCAGACAATGTAAGAGCACTCCATCAAATGATCGTATGTAGAGTGTACTCTTGTAATAAAGAAAATGAGGGGCTCTCCTTCGGATTTCCGTCTTCCTTCGAGGATTTTCTGGAAATATCCAGTAACAAAGATAATCGATTAATGGTTGCCGCCAGTATTCAATTTCAACCTCAAGAATGGAAGCAAGATGCTCAACTTTTCTTTCTTCTTCCTCATAGTCATTTGGTGGAGGAACTACCCATCTTTGGCAAACAGCGACTTGTGTCTGATCAGGCAAATATAATGTAGAAGCTAAGGCTGCTAATGCATCAGCTCTCTTATTTTCCTTTCTCGGCACGTGTTGAATAGTTACTTCTTCAAGCCAACTTACCAATATTTGAGCGTATTTGTGATATGGCACCAACTATGGCTTCTTGACCTCATAGCTACCCAAAATCTTATTGATCACTAACTTGGAGTCTCCAAAAATTCAATCAAAATTTCTCGAGTTCTTCGAAACTTGTAGTTGCAATTATTTGGTATCCACAACCATTTCAAGCCCAAGTATGAGCGCTTGATACTCAACAACATTATTGGAGCACCGTTGTGTCAGAGTGAAGGAATAGGCAAAACTTCTCCTTAAGAAGTGATAAACACTATTCCAACACCAGCTCCTTCACGATGTGCAGCGCCATCAAAATAAATCTTCCAAGGAGGCTGAATTTCTATGACCATTGCATCTTCATCAGGAAATTCATCAGACAACTGCCAATCATCTGGAATCGGATGGTCAGCTAGGAAGACTGCTAATGCTTTCCCTTTTACTGCCTTTTGAGGAACATACACAATTTCAAATTGTTGAAAATGGAGGTACCACCTTGCTAATCGATCACTTAGGACTGGTTTAGACATGACAAACTTGATAGGATTCGCTCTTGAGATGAGTCGCACGATGTGAGCTTGGAATTAATGTTTCAGCTTATGAGTAGAGAATACAAGTGCCAAACATAACTTCTCAATAGGTGAATACTTGATCTCATTTGGCGATAATCTTGCTCAATTAATAAAGCGCATTTTCTTTGCCTTCATTGTTTCCTTGAGCCAGAAGCGCTCCTACTGACCTTTCATGTGCTGAAATGTATAATATTAATGGCTTTCCAGGTATGGGGGCTGCCAGTACTGAAGGTTTCATCAGATAAGACTTAATTTTTTCAAAAGCATTTCTGCAAGCTTGGTCCCATTCAAAAGGAACCCCTTTCTTCATGAGGCGACTAAATGGTTGGCATCTCCTAGCCAGATTCGAAATAAATCTTCTAAGATATGCCAGCTTACCCTGTAAGCTTTTTAATTCATGAATATCCTTAGGCTCGGGAATTTTCAAGATAGAATCCACCTTAGCTTGATCAATTTTGATACCTCGATGTCGAACAATAAAACTGAGGAACTTCCCAGAAGTAACTCTAAAGGCGCACTTCAGCGGATTCATTCTGAGTTGGTATCTTTGACGCCATTCAAATACCATCCTCAAATCTTGCAAGTGATCATCCTTTTTCCTTGACTTTACCACCAAGTCGTCAACATAACACTCCACATTTTTATGAAGCATGTCATTAAAAATATTTTGCATGGCACGTTGATATGTAGCACCAGCATTCCTCAAACCAAAATGCATTACCTTGTAGCAGTATATACCTTTAGGGGTGCGAAAAGAAGTAAGTTTGTCATCCTTCGGTGCCATGCGAATTTGATTATATCCATATGAACCATCTATGAAAAACATCGCCTCGTATCCAGTTGTTGCATCAATCATGAGCTCAGGGATAGGAAGAGGAAAATTCATCCTTAGGACAAGCGTTATTTAGGTTCCTAAAGTCAACACAAACTCGAATTTGGCCATTCTTCTTTCTTACAGGGACGATGCTTGAAATCCATGTAGGATATTTAACTTCACGAACAAAACCAGCCTCAATAAGCTTGTTAACTTCAGTTTCAATCAAGGGAACCAGTTCAGGTCTGAAGCGACGTTGTGCTTGCTTTACAGGACGAGCACCTCGTTTGACAGCAAGATGATGAACAACCACTTTGGGGTCTAAACCTGGCATTTCTTTGTAGCTCCAAGCAAATATGTCTTTGAACTCCTTAAGTAGCTCAATATATTTTCTCTTTTCATCACCAATTAGAGAGGCGCTTACATATGTGGGCTTTGGATCTTCAGCTACTCAGAGATTAACTTATTTTAGTGCATCAATCGTAGTCTTCACCGCTTCTTCAAGCTCAAGTGGCGCATCTTTAGTGTCTTAATCTTCTTGAGGATCACCATCATTGAAATATATGTGATGACATACGTGAATATCAAGGCACTTTTCTTCGATTTTCGTATAAGGTGAAGCATTTTGTTCATCATGAATGGTGATATGATATGCTGACTCCACACTTTCTTCATCCTCCTCCCGTTCTTTAGTGTGGACTATAGTATGAGCCTTTTCTTTGAGTACCTCTCCGCACGAAACTACAATTTTGGTCTCTCGCCTCATTCTAGAAGGAATCAGACTTCGACAGTCTGTGGTCAAAATCTCCTTTTTAACGGAGATGGGTGCTCCAATCCTTCTGTTATTTCCATGGCGTTTGTTTTCCTTCTTCAGTGGTCCTAACCTATCAAATACTGAGGTTCTTGGTTTCCTAAGCCGATCAAACACAAAACGCTTCTTATTAAGCGTCGCAGACACTTCTTTAGCAGTAATGTAGTTCCAACTTGCCCTTTTAATGGAGATACGGATGGGCGGGGGTCATTTGTAACCCAATCCTTCACGTGATTGCTTCAATGGGTACCTTTTATCCATTATCATCCTTTGAGTAGGATTTGAAGCTTCATGTGGGAGCTTTCCCAACTTGGATGGTTCATTGGGATCATATCCAGCTTTTGCCAACAACTTGTAGGCGTTTGGGTCAAAGCCCTTATCTGTGCGTTTTGCAGGAAGTGCCAGATTTAGAAGGGAATTAAGGTTTGATGATTTGACAAACCCTTTAAGAAACTTTGTAGATGAGTTAATTTCATCAATTCACTTGATAGGAAGGGTCAAGTATTTTAACACATTACCTTGTAGTTCAAAAGAAGGATCTTCAACCTTCCTTGCCTTTGGGACATAGCTAAGAACAGGAGTCACTTTCTTACTTGAAGATGCCTCATTCATCTTGCTCCTATCATAAAGCACCTGATCTTTTTCAACCATAATTTTTGCCTTGCTACTTGTGATATCAACCTTCTTTGTAACACTTTTGGTCAACACCACGTCATCAACCTTGACCTCCTTTGAGACGTAATTCTTTAAGTATAATTTTGCATCGGCAAAGTATGATTCAGCCTCGGTAAAGGGTTTATCATCAGCGACTATCTTCTTTTCGACCCCATCTTCACAGTACTTCAAGCATTGATGGTAGGTGGACGAGAAAACTTTGTTTTCGTGTATCCGTGGCCTTCCTAACAAGATATTATATGAGGTCTTTGCATCTATCACGTGAATCCATGCACTCGAAGTCAAATCTCCCATATTTCTTTCTAATTTGATAGCCCCTATAACTCTTGCGCCCTTTGATTGAACCCTTGAATCATCAAATAACTTTCACGTAGTTCATCCATCGGTTTGCCAAGATATTTGACAGTACGAACTGGGAGAATATTGACGCCAAATCCATCATCAATTAAATTCTATTTATTCTCTGCTCATGCAAAAATCCAACCATAAATAGCGGACAATTATGGGGTGTTTCACCAAGAAAAAGATCATCATTAGTACATGTGATCTTTGCATCACAAGTGTCTACTTCTTCACAGAGATTCTCAATGAGTTTTTCAGACAAGGGAGGTGGCAACAATGATGCCTCTTCCTTCTTCGTCTCTTCTTCCTCTACCTTACAACATGAGGCCTTGATATCTTCACAGGAAGCTTGCGTGCTTAACCAACTTGATAGAAATTCATCCAATGTCACTAGATGACGTAGCTTATGATAGCGATTCTCCTCCATTTTTGTTTTCTTACAATTCTTCTTTATCATTTTCTTCTTGGGTATTTTCACCATTTCCCCCCTAATCAATTGCTTATTTGACTCCTTTTGTGAATTTTTCTTGCAGCGTCTCCGCCGAGTCACAAGAATTAACATTCATCATCATCTTGACCATCACGTGATTCACTTTCCTCTTGATATCTTTCCTCTACTATTACTTCATTCACTATAGGGAGAAACAATGTTTTTGTCACATCGACAGGTTTGAAGTCACCAAATTTAATCATATTTGGTGATGACGCAATTTGGACGCCATCACATTCATGTACTTCAACAAATTTGCAGAGGACAACAGGATCAAGTGAACCAAAAATGACAGAGACTTGATTTGAACTTTCTTCCTCATCCTCAAGCAAGATTTTTCCTTCATCGGCGAAGTCTATGACTTTCTCCTTGAAGATAAAGCACTTTCCAATAGGGTGGCCAATCAACCGATGGTACTTGCAATAATTTGGATCATTCATCCTTCCAGCTTCGTCTGGGCGCTTCATTTCAAGTAACTCGATGAGTTTCAACTCAAGGAGTTCTTCAAAAATTGCTGGAACATTAGAGTCCAAAAACGGATATTCTTTCGCTTGCATTTCCTTCAGAGTTAATTTTTGGCCAACTTTATCCTGTAAGGACGTTGTCTTCACACTTTGCTTCTTACTCATTTTTGTAGTGACCTTTAATGGCAAGGCATTGATATTCATTGATTCCTTGCTCTCAGATTTCGAAAAAAACTTGCCTACTTTCTTTATTTATTGTTTATCCTTCACTTTGCTAGGTTCATAAACTGGTGGCCCTTGATTTCCACTTGAAGACATGCTTAACTCCATATCATGAGCACGTGTAGCCAATTCTAAAAGACTTAAGGCTTGATACCCTGTAGGATGTAGCGAAGTCCCCAGTGCATTCCTTGGATACACATTTCTATTCCAGAAGCTTCACTAAGTCTGTCTTTGAAGTTGAGGCTTGCATTCCTCCATCGATTGATGAGATCAAAAACTAGTTCATCATTCCACTGACGTGTGTTTTTGAGTTCACCATGCTTACGGTTCTCCTTGTGCTATAGAAGCGGTTGAGAAATTGATGTTCAAGTTGCTCCCAGCTATCGATGAAACCAGCCTCGAGATCACTGTACCAATCAAAAGCATTTTCTTTTAATGAATGGAAAAACTACTTGACAAGATAATCTCCATAGGTTCCAGAATTATTACAAGTTTCAACGAAGTGTGCAATGTGTTGCTTTGGATTTCCTTTTCCATCAAATTGTTGAAATTTTGGGGCTTGATAACCTATATGCATCTTTAAACTATCAATTCTCGCAGTGTATGGCTTTTCATATGCGAGAGAAGAATTGGCGGCAACATCATACTTATATTTGATGGTTCCCATAATGAAGTATTTCAACTGGTCAATGGGAATAACCCCATCAGATGAAATCTAAAATTCTTTAGGAGTCATTGTCTGCCTTGTAGATGAATCTCCTTTATCTTGCATCATAGGGAACTTTCCAGGTGCGTGACTTGAATCTCCCTCCATCATGATTTCAACTCTATATGTCAGCTTGACAATTTGATTATCTTGATCTTGCATATGCTTCGTTAACCCTTCAATTGCCTTTGTTAAATTTGCGAGTTGTTCTTCAACAGTTGAAGTGTTAGTCACCATTTCTTGGATAATCGTTGTGGATGATGGAGCAAAGCATGGATTTTCTCTTATACCATACTCTGAGTGGAACAACTCACGTGGAGTACTTGGAGCAGATCCAGTGATCAAGAAATCATCATCATCTTGTGTGATGAGATTCTTAGATCTAGATGGACTAAGCATAGCCAATGTACTCTCAACGATTTCAGCAATGTTCACTCCTTCTTCCAATTCAGTTGGAGATGATCTTGCTCCTTTTGAGAATCGAAAATCAAAGATAGGAACTGATGCAGACGGCATTTGAAATGGTTGTTGTCCCAGCAAGTTTTCCTAGTTCCTAGTGACAGGTCCTACGCTTTCCATAGTAGCATCCAACAAGTTTTCAACATCAGAGGAAAACTTGGAATCTGTAGCCTTAGCAGTAGCGAGCTTGAAGTTGATCATCTTAGGAGCCATTTCTGTGTTCTTGAAGTTTGGTAATTGAAGAGATGAGAGGTAGAGATTGTCCCACTGGGCGTGCCAAAAATTTGTAAGAACAAATTTTCGCGTGTCACGACCCGAAATCCCACCTTCAGGCCGTCATGGTGCCTAACGTTGCACCCGCTAGGCAAGTCAATGTGTCAATTGTATTGATTTATTAGCAAGTGAAAATAACAAACACTGATTATATAACTGAATTAAAGTGCGGAAGCAGTAACATAATTCTAAATAATAATAGCTAATAACGCAAAAAAAAATCCCCTTTAAGTACAACCCAGAAGTGGAATCACAACCTCACGAACTAGTCTAAGATTTGACTAAAAACAACAGTTTGAAAATAAGATGATGTATCTGTCTGGAAACCACATAAAAGAACGGATGAAAGATAGACAGGGATGCCGAGATCCACGAACACCATGCGGAACTACCTCGGAGTCTTCTGGGATAGACTGAAGGACACTCCCACTAGCAATGTCCACTGGGTCCGGCTGCGTAATCTGCACAACATAAAGAAGTGCAGGTGTAGCATCAGTACAATTGACCCCATGTACTGAGTAAGTGCCGAGCCTAACCTCGGCGAAGTAGTGACGAGGCTAGGACACGACAACAAATTGTACCTATGCAGTTTAATAGTATAGCAGAAAAATAAAAAAGAATACAGATACGGGAAGAACATGTTGGGGATAAGAGATAGCAAATACCGAAATGACGGAAATGAAACAACAGTCTAAATTATCCGAAAATAATAACGGGGATGGACAACACAATTAAACAGTGAATAGAAACGGCACGACATGTCCCCTCGTGCATAACAATATAAAATATGGCATGGAATGTCCCCCCGTGCATATATATATATATCATCAACACGGCACAGAATGTCCCCTCGCGCATAAATAATAATCAATCGGCACGGAATGTTCCTTCGTGCATAAATATAATCAATCGGCACGGAATGTTCCTTCGTGCATAAATAATAATCAATCGGCACGGAATGTTCCTTCGTGCATAAATAATAATCAATCGGCACAGAATGTTACTTCGTGCATAAATATTAATCAATCGTCACGGAATGTTCCCTCGTGCATGATGAGTGTAAAAGCAACAATTTATATGAAAGCTTAACAATACGACATTTCAAATGTTCAGAAATAATCAACAAAATTCTACTGTCCCGGCAAGGGACTCAGCTATAACCAATCTTTCTCAAAGGTATATGTCAACAGTAAATTCCTCGACCGAACACATAATCAATAATTTTTCTACGTCATGAAATAACCTCGAGGTATCACTTTCAAGGTTCCCAATAGTTCAGAACACGGAGAATATCAAAGAACATTAAACAACTCATCAAAATCGACTCACGGGCATGCTTGACCACAACATATAGGTACTCGTCACCTGACCTATACATTGGACATGAATTACACATAGAAAATAGGACTCTATACCTATTCCCTCAAGCTAAGGTTAGGCCAAACACTTACCTCGATTCCAAGTATCCAAATCGAGCCTCTAGCACTGCTTTCCCTCTCGAATCCAACTCCGAACTGATAGTATCTAGACATAATCGACTCAACAATATCAATAATGACTCAATAATTCAATCCCAAAGTCTAAATATACATTTCCCATCATTCTTCCAAAAATACCAAAATTCGACCCCGGGCCCGCTTGCTCCAAACTCGAGGTTCGGACCAAAAACCGATCACCCATTCCCCCACGAACCTGAATATACAATTTGTGTTGAAATCCGACCCCTAAACGAGATTGAACTCCCCAAAATTCCAAAAGCCCTAACTCTACCCAAAACCCCCAATTTCTACCTTTAATCCATGATTTTAGGCCTAGAATCTAATAATAGATGATGAAAATGAAAGAAAACAGAGTTAAGAACACTTACCTATGAAGTTATGGAGGAAGAGTAGCTTCGAACTCGGATATGGGGCTTGGAGAAGAAGGAGAGGGTGAGAAATATGAGAAATCCCAAAATAGCATTCTGTTTTTAAGGCATTAAAATGACTGGGCGAATTTACTCTATGCTATCGCGGAAAGGGAGTTGCGATCGCGGAGAGTACTGGGTTTTAGACTTACACGATCGCAAACAATGGACTGCGATCATGGGGGTACTGGTCACTGACCATCACGACCGCGACCAAGCGATCGCGTTCGCGTAGAGCAACACGCTGCCCCGCCCCCAGATCCCTTTAACGTTATGCGATCGCGTGAGGCCCCTCGCGATCGCGTAAAGCACCACCCCCAGGCACTGCGATCGCGTCCAAGGCCCTGCGTTCGCGTAGGTAATTTCCCACCCCCAACCATAGACACATCGCGATCGCGGAGAGAAAAACACAGAACACCAGAAACAGATCGAAAACCAGATTTTTCCAACTCTTTTGCACCCCGACACCTACTCGGAACTCACCCGAGCCCTCAGGGCCCAAAACCAAATATACGCACGACTTCAAAATCATCCTACGAACTTATTCAAGTAATTAAACCACTAATATAACATCAAAAACAATGAATTAAACTCAAAAATCTATAGAATTTTCTCAAACTTCATAAACTTCTAAATTCTCCAATTTTGATCTGAAACACGTCAAACCAAGTCCGTTTCTTTCCAAATTTCACATATAACTCACATAATACATATTGAACATGTTCCGGGCATCGGAACCATAATACGGGACCGGTAACCCAGATTTCACATCAAAGTTCATTTTCAAAAGTCTTTCTTATTTTCAGAAAACAATTTTCTTTAAAAATTCATTTCTCTGGCTTGGGACCTCGGAATTTGATTCCGGGCATACGCCCAGGTCCCATAATTTCATACGGACCCTCCGGGACTGTCAAATCACGGGTCCGGTTCCATTTACCAAAAATGTTGACCAAAGTCAACTTTATTCCATTAATTATCATAAATTCAACAGTTCAGCACATTTCCCACATAGACTTCTCGGCTACGTGCTCGGGTTGTGCACGCACATCGAGGTGAGATTAAAGGAGGCTTTCGGGGCCTCGGAACACATATTTTTCTAAATTACACCTGATGACAATCTCCACCTCTAAAACAACCGTTCATCCTCGAACAGACATAAAAAATTACCTGAATCGGGGAAAAAGGTGGGGATAACGGCTTTGAATATCGGGCTCGGACTCCCAAGTAGCTTCCTCAACAGGCTGACCTCTCCACTGAACACGAACCGAAGGATAACTCTTCGATCTCAATTGTCGCACCTGCCGATCTAATATAGCTATCGGATCTTCCTCATAAGACAATTCCTTGTCCAACTGGACACCACTGAATTCAAGTACATGATATGGGTCCTCAATATACCTCCGGAGCGTAGACACGTGAAATACCGGATGCACAGATGATAAACTAGGTGGCAAGGCAAGTCTGTAGGCCACCTCTCCTGCCTTGTCCAGAATCTCAAATGGACCAATGTACCTAGGGCTCAACTTTCCCTTCTTTCCGAATCTCATCACGCCCTTCATGGGCGACACCCAAAGAAATACTCGGTCGCTTATCATAAATGCCAAATCTCGAGCTCTGCGATCCGCATAACTCTTCTGCCTGGACTGAGCTGTGCGAAGTCTATCCTGAATGATCTTCACCTTGTCCAAGGCATCCTGGACTAACTCAGAACCCAACAATCTAGCCTCTCCCGGCTCAAACCATCCGACTGGAGACTGACACCGTCTACCATACAACGCCTCATACGGAGCCATCTGAATGCTCGACTGATAGCTGTTGTTGTAGGCAAACTCAGCTAAAGGCAAGAACTGGTCCCATGAACCTCCAAAGTCAATAACACAAGCTCGCAACATATCCTCCAAAATCTGAATAGTACGCTCGGACTGCCCGTCCGTCTCAGGATGAAATGTTGTGCTCAAATCGATCTGTGTGCCCAAATCTCACTGAAATACTCTCCAGAAATGGGAGTTAAACTGAGTACCTCGGTCTGATATAATAGATATGGGCACACCATGCAGTCTAACAATCTCTCTCATATAGATCTTTGCCAACTTCTCTGCTGAACACGAAACTAATACTGGAATGAAGTGCGCTGACTTGGTCAGCCTATCCACAACAACCCATACTGCATCAACCATCCTCTGAGTCCGTGGGATTCCAACTACAAAGTCCATGGTGATACACTCCCACTTCCACTCGGGAAGCTGAATCTGCTGCATCAAACCACCGGGTCTCTGGTGCTCGTACTTAACCTGCTGACAGTTCAAGCACCGAGATACATAATCTATGATATCCTTCTTCATACTCCGCCACCAATAGTGCTGCCGCAAGTCCTGGTACGTCTTTGCGGCGCCCGGATGAATAGAATACCGGGAACTACGGGCCTCCTGAAGTATCAACTCACAAATACCATCCACATCAGGTACACAAATCCGACCCTGCATCCTCAAAACTCCCTCAACATCAACCGCAACCTTCTTGGCATCTCCGTGCCTGACTCTATCTCTAAGAACACATAAATGGCGATCATCATGCTGCCTGGCCCGAATACGGTCATACAATGAAGAATGGGCCATGGTATGGGCCACAACACTACCAGTCTCATAAACCTCCAATATCACAAATCGATTGGCTAAAGCCTGAACATCCAAAGCAAGAGGTCGCTCTCCGACTGATAAATAGGAAAGACTACCCATACTGGCTGACTTCGGGCTCAAAGCATCAGCCACCACATTGGCCTTCCCCGGATGATAAAGAATGGTAATATCATAATCCTTCAGCAACTCTAACCATCTCCTCTGCCTCATGTTCAGCTCCTTCTGTTTGAACAAATACTGTAAGCTCTTATGATCCGTGAACACCTCACATGGCACACTATACGAATAATGCCTCCAAATATTCAATGCATGCACAATAGCTGCTAACTCCAAGTCATGAGCTGGATAGATCTTCTCATGAACCTTCAACTGACGAGAAGTATAGGCTATAACCTTGCCATCCTGCATCAACACTACACCAAGCCCAACCCGTGAAGCATCATAATACACGGTATATGATCCTGAACCTGTGGGAAAAACTAACACTGGTGTCGTGGTCAAGGCTGTCTTGAGCTTCTGAATGCTCGCCTCACACTCATCAGACCACCTGAACTAGGGACTCTTCTGAGTCAACCTGGTCATTGGGGCTGCAATGGATGAAAATGCCTCCACAAACCGGCGATAATAACCTGCTAAGCCCAAGAAACTCCGGATCTATGTAGTTGAGGTGGGTCTAGGCCAATCCCTGACTGCTGAAATCTTCTTGGGATCCACCTGAACACCTTCTGACGATACCACATGGCCTAGAAATGCAACTGAACTCAACCAGAACTCACACTTGGAAAATTTTGCGTACAACTGACTATCCCTCAATGGAGGACGACTCTAAGGTGATGCTCATGCTCCTCCCGGCTACGAGAGTATATCAATATATCATCAATGAAAACAATCACAAATGAGTCCAAATAAGGCCTGAACACTTGGTGCATTAACTCCATAAAAGCAGTGGGGGAATTTGTCAGCCCAAATGACATCACCAAGAACTCATAATGCTCATAACGAGTGCGAAAGGCTGTCTTAGGGACATTAGACGCCCTAGTCCTCAGCTGATGGTAACCAGATCTCAAGTCAATCTTGGAAAACACTGAAGCACCCTGAAGCTGGTCGAATAAATCATCAATCCTTGGCAAGGGATACTTGTGCATAATAGTAACCTTATTCAACTGTCGGTAGTCAATACACATCCTCATCGAGCCATCTTTCTTCTTGACAAGAAATACTGGAGCACCCTAAAGAGAAACACTAGGCCTAATGAAGCCTTTATCCAACAAATCATGCAACTGATCCTTCAACTCCTTCAACTCTGGCGGGGCCATACGATACGGCAGAATAGAAATAGGTTGGGTGCCCTGAGCTAACTCNGTAATAGGGGGATAATCAATCCATCCCCAATATAACATCAAAGTCAACCATATCAAGAAGAAAAAGATCAACCTGAGTCTCCAGACCACCAATGACTATTAAGCAAGCACGGTAGACTCGATCTACCACTATAGTATCACCCACCGGTGTAGGTACATGTACAATAGTACTCAAGGGATCACGGGGCATACTTAGATAATGGGAAAAATATGAAGACACATAGGAGAATGTAGAACCCGGATAAAATAACACCGAAGCCTCTCAGCTGCAAACTGAAACCGTACCTCTAATAAATGCATCAGAAGCCTCAGCATCAGGCCTGGCAGGAAAAGCATAGCACCGGGGCTGAGCCCCTCCAACCTGATCATCTCTGGGTCGACCTACTGCAGCCTGACCTCTACCTCTTGTGGCATATCCTCCACCTCTATGAGCCTGACCTCTACCTCTAGCACCCCGAACGCCACCCCTAGCTAGCTGCGGGGGTGGGGGTGCGCCTGATGCGGGAACCATGGCACGGGATCCCTGATACTGAGACCCACCAGAACCTCGGGGGCAGAACCTGGAAATATGCCCCAAACCACCGCAAGAATAACAAGGTCTCTGCTAATGTGGCTGCTGACTCTGGAAATGGCCCTGTCGACCCTGATAACCACCCTGGAAGCTCTGAAGCGGCGGTGCACTGATAGGTGCTGGTGGTGCACCAATAGGAGTTGGCAGTGCACTGTGAGCTACCTGAAGTGCTGACTGATAGGGTTTGGGAGGATGACCTCTGCTGAAGAATCCCTACCCCCAGATAAGGCTCCACTGAAACGATCAAAGTTACGGGGCCTCTTGTCATCCCCCTGACCACCACCCTGTGACATAATCATCTCAATCCTCTTGGCCACATTGGCCGCATCCTGGAACGAGATATCAGTACCTGACTCCTTGGACATCTAAAGCCTGATGGGTTGAGCCAAACCCTCAATAAACCTCCTCACTCTCTCACGATAAGTGGGAAGTATCATAATAGCATTCCGAGCTAGTGATGAACCTGGTCTCGTACTGAGTGACAGACATGGATCCCTGCTGGAGGCGCTCAAACTGCCTCCGAAGATCCTCCCTCTGAGTAACTAGAAGGAACTTCCCTACGAATAACTCGGAGAACTGAGCCCAAGTCAACGGTGCAGACCCAGCTGGCCTAGTTAAGCAATAGTCTCTCCACCAAGTCTTGGCGGAACCCGAAAGACGAAAGGTAGAAAAATCAACTCCATTGGACTCTACTATGCCCATGTTCCGAAGAACCTCATGACAGTTGTCCAAATAATCTTGGGGATCCTCTGATGGTGAACCAGTAAATGTAGTAGTGAACAACTTGGTGAATCTATCCAATCTCCATAAAGCATCTGCTGACATAGCTGATCCCTCAACTGCCGGGGCCACAATGCCCGGCTGAGTTACTCCTCTGAGGTGCTGGAGTCTGGAACTGAGGATCTAGCTGCTCTGGTGTGCGAGTAGCAGGAGTCTGGGTCCTTCCCCCAGCCTGAGAGACGGCTGGTGCAGTAGGAAGAAGACCGGCCTGAGCCACACTCTCCATGAGCCCCACTAAGAGGACTAGAGCGTCCTGAAGCACCGGGGTGGCGATGAACCCCTCTGGGACCTGAGCTAGTCCAACTGGAACTGTCTGAGTAGGAACCTCACTGACAAAGTCTACCTGGTGGGTCCTTTACTGGGGCTGCTGCTCTGGGCTGAGACCTTCTCTTGCCTCAGCCTCTAATACGACCTCGGCCCCTCGTAAGAGCCGTAACAGGATAGTCGGGCTGCTGATCGGTAGATGAGGAAGCACGCGTTCTCGCCATCTGCGAGAGAATAGAATCGAAACTCAATTAGCATTTAGAATTTCAAATCGCACGAAACAAAAGAAGAAAAGTGAAGTTATTCCTAACTTTGCAGCCTCTGAGGGATAAGTACAGACGTCTCCGTACCGATCCCTCAGACTCTACCAAGTTTGTTTGTGAGTTATGAGACCTAAGCAACCTAGTGCTCTGATACCAACATGTCACGACCCGAAATCCCACCTTCAGGCCATGATGGCGCCTAACGTTGCACCCGCTAGGCAAGCCAACGTGTCAACTGTATTGATTTATTAGCAAGTGAAAATAACAAACACTGACTATATTACTGAATTAAAGTGCGGAAGCATTAACATAATTCTAAATAATAATAGCTAATAACGCAAAAAAAATCCCCTTTAAGTACAACCTAGAAGTGGAATCACAACCTCATGAACTACTCTAAGATTTGACTAAAAACAACAGTTTGAAAATAAGATGATGTATCTGTATGGAAACCACATAAAAGACAGGATGAAAGATAGACAGGGACGCCGAGATCCACGAACGCCATGTGGAACTACCTCGTTGTCGTCTGGGATGGACTGAAGGACACTCCCATTAGCGATGTCCACTGGGTCCGGCTGCGTAATCTGCAAAAGATAAAGAAGTGCAGGTGTTGCATCAGTACAACCGACCCCATGTACTGAGTAAGTGTCGAGCCTAACCTCGGCGAAGTAGTGACGATTCTAGGACACGACAACAATTGTACCTGTGCAGTTTAATAGTATAGCAGAAAAATAAACAAGAATACAGTTACGAGGAAGAACATGTTGGGGATAAGAGAGAGCAAATACTGAAATGATGGAAATGAAACAACAGTCTAAATTATCCGAAAATAATAACGGGGATGGACAACACAATTAAACAGTGAAAAGAAACAGAACGGCATGTCCCCTCGTGCATAACAATATAAAATATGGCACGGAATGTCCCCTCGTGCATAAAACACATAAACATGGCACGGAATGTCCCCTCGTGCATAAAATATCACAATCACGGCACAGAATGTCCCCTCGTGCATATATATATATATCATCAACACGGCACAGAATGTCCCCTCGCGCATAAATAATAATCAATCGGCACGGAATGTTCCTTCGTCCATAAATAATAATCAATCGGCACAGAATGTTCCTTCGTGCATAAACAATAATCAATCGGCACAGAATGTTCCTTCGTGCATAAATATTAATCAGTCGGCACAGAATGTTCCCTCGTGCATGATGAGTGTAAAAGCAACAATTGATATGAATGCTTAACAATACGACATTTCAAATGTTCATAAATAATCAAAAAAATTCTACTGTCCCGGCAAGGGACTCAGCTATAACCAATCTTAATCAGAAGTATAATCTCAACACTAAAATCCTCGACCGAACATATAATCAATAAGTTTTCTACGTCATGAAATAACCTCAAGGTACCACTTTCAAGGTTCCCAATAGATCACAACATGGAGAATATCAAAGAACATTAAACAACTCATCAAAATCGACTCACGGGCATGCTTGACCACAACATATAGGTATCCTTCACCTCACCTATACATTGGACATGAATTACACATAGCAAATAGGACTCTATACCTATTACCTCAAGCTAAGGTTAGGCCAAACACTTACCTCGATTCCAAGAATCCAAATCAAGCCTCTAGCACTACTTTCCCTCTCGAATCCAACTACGAAACGATAGTATCTAGACATAATCGACTCAACAATATCAATAATGACTCAGTAATTCAATCCCAAAGCCTAAATATACATTTCCGATCATTCTTCCAAAAATATCAAAATTCGACCCCGGGCCCGCTTGGTCCAAACTCGAGGTTCGGACCAAAACCCGATCACCCATTCCCCCATGAACTCGAATATAACATTGTTTTGAAATCCGACCCCTAAACGAGGTTGAACTCCCCAAAATTTCAAAAGCCCTAACTCTACCCAAAACCCCCAATTTCTACCTTTAATCCATGATTTTAGGCCTAGAATCTAATAATCAATGATGAAAATGAAAGAAAACGGAGTTAAGAACACTTACCTATGAAGTTATGGAGGAAGAGTAGCTTGGAACTCGGCTATGGGGCTTGGAGAAGAAGGAGAGGGTGAGAAATATGAGAAATCTCGAAATAGCATTCTGTTTTTAAGGCATTAAAATGACTGGGCGAATTTACTCTACGTGATCGCAGAAAGGGAGTTGCAATCGCGGAGAGTACTGGGTTTTAGACTTACGTGATTGCGAATAAGGGACTGCGATCGCAAACAAGGGACTGCGATCACGGGGGTACTGGACACTGACCATCGCGATCGCGACCAAGCGATCGCGATCGCGTTCGCGTAGAGCAACACGCTGCCCCGCCCCCAGATCCCTTTAACGCTATGCGATCGCGTGAGGCCCCTGGCGATCGCATTGAGCACCACCCCCAGGAAATGCGATCGCATCCAAGGCCCTGCATTTGCGTAGGGTAATTTCCCACCCCCAACCATAGGCACATCGCGATCGCGGAGGGCAAAACACAGAACACCAGAAACAAATCGAAGACCATATTTTTCCAACTCTTTTGCACCCCGACACTTACCCGGAACACACCCAAGCCCTCGGGGCCCAAAACCAAATATACACACGACTTCAAAATCATCCTACAAACTTATTCGAGTAATTAAACCACTAATATAACATCAAAAACAATGAATTAAACTCAAAAATCTATAGATTTCTCTCAAACTTCATAAACTTCTAAATTCTCCAATTTTGATCTGAAACACGTCAAACCAAGTCTGTTTCTTTCCAAATTGGACAGATAACTCACATAACACATATTGAACCTGTTCCGGGCATCGGAACCATAATACGGGCCCGGTAACCCAGATTTCACATCAAAGTTCATTTTCAAAAGTCTTTCTTATTTTCAGAAAACAATTTTCTTTAAAAATTCATTTCTCTGGCTTGGGACCTCGGAATTCAATTTTGGGCATACGCCCAGGTCCCATAATTTCTTACGGACCCTCCGGGACCGTCAAATCACGGGTCTGAGTCCGTGTCTGTTTACCAAAAATGTTGACCAAAGTCAACTTTATTCCATTAATTATCATAAATTCAACAGTTCAACACATTTTCAACATAAAGACTTCCTGGCTACGCGCTCGGGTTGTGCACGCACATCGAAGTGAGATTAACGGAGGCTTTCGGGGCCTCGGAACACAGTTTTTGCTAAATTACACAAGATGACCTTTTGGGTCATCACATCACGTCGAGAAACATAAATAATCAAGACTGATAAATTGCGTAACAAATGTAGTATTTGATTTTAATAAATAATGAAAGTGTTACAATCTCTATGGTATTCCTCTGATTCTTCAAGAATGTAAAGTATCTTGATGAGTTTGACTTTGATTCAAGGGCTTGTAAAGCTTGATCTTGAACCGCCTTCTTGAACTTGAATTTGGATTTGATCACGAACAAGTAATTTGATCTTGAACGTCTTGGTATTTGATTTGGCTTCGTTCTTGATCTTGAGCTTAAACTTGAGCTTGAACTTGAACTTGAACTTGTAGCTTGAGTGCTTAAGTGCTTAAACTTGTAGCTTGTAGAGAAATCTGTGGTATTTGACCCACGAGCTCTCTGATTGCTTCTTGTTATCACTTCTGATATCTTCTAGCTTTATGAAGACCTTTATTTATAGTTGTAAGGAGTGGTGTGGCTCTGTGATTTGATTGGTTCGTTTGAACTGATCAATTCTATTTAGACACTTGGCACAATTCTATTGATTGTTGATTTGACTTGGATTGCCATCCTTCTTGACACGTGGCACGATTTCATTGGCTCATTTATTTGGTTGGGATGGCCACATCATTTGACATGTGGCATGATTTTGTTGGCTCGTTATTTTGTCTTGGATCGCCACATCACTTGACACATGGCATGAGCTTGGGCTATAAGATGGGCTAATAACTATTGGGATTGTTACGCAAATAGCCGGTCAAATTCAATGTTTATTTTTTCTAGCCGGTATACATAGATTATACATTAATTATATACAGTTATACATATGTTATACATGAATTATACATATAATATACATCCGTCGGCTATTTTTAGTTTAAGAAATCGGGTGAATGGCTATTTGGGTTAATTCTTCATAACTATTTGGATCTTGGGCCAATAAAGTGGGCTTATCATTTAATTTGTAGTCTGATTAAATGGACTAGCCCAATACATATATTTGGTTTTAAATAATTAGCCAAATTCATTAACCACAATATGTATTTGGACTAACGTCTTGAATTTAATATGGTCCAAATTATTTTACGAATTTAAATTCAATAAAATTTAAATTCTTACACCAATATAGTGTATAGCTATACCAACAAGGTATATAATTGTACACAAAGAGTTTTAAAAAAAATTAATTTAATTATTAAACTGAAATAATATTAGTTGTCAAGAAAAATTTCAAAAAATTCTAAAAGGACATAATTGTAAGAGTATACCGTTACATTATATAGTATAATATAATAGTATATTATTGCAATGAACTATATACCAAAATAGTATACTATATACCGTTTGGTATACAATATAAATTCTTCTTCACCAGTTTAACACAATAAATTATACACTATTGAATTAAATACTATATACCAAAATAGTATATAGTATGTAATTTTAGTATATATAGTATTGGTTCATTCCTTCAAAATATAGTAGTATATTATTGTAATTAATTATATATATTTGAATTAATTATTGTATATCAATACAGTATACAATATAATATTTTGATATACAATACAAATATATGTTCTATGCTAGTTCAACTCAATTCAACGCAGATGTTAATAATCTACTGTAAAATCTTCACCAACTTGACTCTTTAAACAGAAATTTAATATTTTAATTATTATAACATCTTTATCAAATATTAATTTTGAAAAAAGTACAAAAAAATTGAGTCATATATTAGATATTATACAGAAGAAAAAGAAATTTATAAAAACATATTTTCTATTAATTAGGTTTTAATAAAAAAGCTAGTTATTTTAGTATTTTTTTTTAAAAATTAATCTTGTTGTAATCTAATTATTTATTTCTATATTTTTAGGAGTCTAAAAATAATAAGATACTATATTTATTTTTATTTTTGATTTTGAAAAGAAAAACAAAAGGACAAAAAAAGGGTAAAGATAAACTAAATCAAAGGACAAAAAATTAAAGAAAAGAAGAGTTGGGGGGGAAATAGAGTTTCTTAAAAAATAATTCTTGGCATACGTTGAAATAAAACTCAGTGTTAGCTAATTCACTTTCTAAATATGTTATTTAATGTGTGAGCATAAACGATTATGGATACCTTTTCAAAATAATAATAATAATATTATTATCTTTTTGTGCTCTCCATATTCATATATTTTTATAATATTACATATTTTAATAAATATTATATTATATTATTTTTAATTAGTATTATTATGATAAGATGATAAAACGTATTAGGAAAATGTAATGCACTTAAAAGATACAACAAAGGTGCATATATATCTGAGAACATGAACGTTCATGCTAAATAATGACAAAGATAAAAATGGGTATAGCGGGTAAAATAATGTGCCGCATATGTGTAAAATGTAAAAGAAATGAACATGGGTAGATACGAGTAAATATTTTATCTTTTATGGATATATACCATAATTTGCTCTTTTATTTTCCAAATCCGCCAAAATATGAATAAAATCTATAAACAAACATATTTCGCCAAAATTTTTTTGGGAAAAATCTATGGCCAAACGGGGTTAAGCTGGGGCTCAAGAATAAAGTATATAGAAGGTTAAATATTCGAAAATACAAATTTAAATTTTACGAAATGAGAAATATTCAATACATTGTAGTTTGCTACTCATAATAGCTAGAATATCTTGTGTCTTGCTAGTGAATATGTTGGAAATAGTTTAGTTTCAATAGAAGTAGTATTATAAGTTTGGGAATTAGGATTTTGAGTTTAATTACTTGTTGCCTTGTAACCGTTTTTATAATTTCAAGGCGCAAGGAAAAATTTAATGTTTTATTATTTTAAATTTAATATATAAATATATCTTTCCCATGTAAATTTATTTGGAATTTTTCTATAAAATAGAAAACCTACCCTAATCATCAGTACGGTTATAGATATATATAAAAACTTACGATTATATTAAAAGAAACCTAAAAATCGATTCGGGATACGGTTTAGTCAGTTTTCAAATATCCATTGACCAAATGATTCACATTTAAGTGGTTTATCATAGGAATGCTGAATAGAGAAGAAGCTTTGAATTTACAGAGGAAGAGGAAGACAGTATTGTTAATGTTAGTAGAGACGACGAAGAAGAAAGCATGAAAACAGAAAAGCAAAGAAAGACCGTTGGGAGGCAGTAGTGCTCATGAACATCAATCATCTCGTAAATTCCCGCAACAACTTGCCAGTACACATACAGAGATTAAAACTATTTTCTCTCCAGTCTAACCCACTATTATGACACCACTATGATTAAAGATCACATCACTAAGGTAAATATACAGCTCTGTTTCCCTTTATGAATGAACATCGACAAGAAATAGCATACAACTGTTACAGTTGCCTTAGCATACATAATACAGCTTTTAAATAGAATGATTTCCAACATGCACGAAAAGAATGAACCTATAACACTACTGACAAGACAAATAATATCATGCTGCTGCAGACTTCTTATCCTCATCGTCGTATATATTTAAAGCCTGAAGCAACTTCGGCCACGACTCTGGAATCCCTCCAGGGAGATCAAACTCCAACAGCTTCCTCCGCCTGCGATAAAAGTCCTCCACTGGTCGGCTCTGCAAGAACAACATAATACCCCAGCAGCATTTGATTAGTGCATGACTGTACCCGGAAGTAAACTGAGAATAAAGCTTGTACCATATTGTCCTAAAACATATCAGGATATGAAACAACAGCATAAAATAAAAAGGAAACAAACACAAGAAATACAACTCCAGGAAGAGTAATGAGAAGCAAGTAACCACTGCACAAAGAAATGAATATCAGGACAAACGCCTAAACATCTTTGGCCACTTTGAAAGAGCTGTGAGTAAGAGCAGCTCCAACACAGTCAACCAATTAAACCTCAATTCCAAACTAGTTAGCATCGGCTAAAAGAAAGAAGAACGAAATGGAATAAAGGATATCTGAATGCCACGCTTGACTCATAAAAATATCAATGCCAGACTTGGCTGCACACATATATCAAAAACACTGATTATCTTTTGATTTGACATGTTACAGGAAAAAGTTAAATCAAGTAACTGCTGCAATCAACTGCTTATATAGTTGTCCTCTACATAAACAACTCATAATTTCTCTCACTATTAATTTTTATTTAGAGTTGTAGTGACATTTTTTTGTTGTTTATGCAAGTGTCACGAAGTTTGTAGTGATAAAAGGAATATTAGTTGGGTTCTATTCACCACTCAACTACATGAAGAGAACACAGTTTATAGTGATAAAAGGATAATAGTTGGGGATTTTATTAACCAGTCTACTACATGAAAAGAGAACTTACACATCATGAGAAATGATAAATAAGAGAGAAAAGTTGAAGTAGAGCAATACTGTTTCATGGTAGATGCGGAGGCGTTCCTTCACAACATCTTCAGTGTCATCAGACCGCGTAATAAGTTTGTTTTCACAATGCGAAGGAGGGAGTAGGGGAGGCATGTACATTCTAGTTTTGTCATCATCACCCTTGATATCAATGCATGCAACATTGTAATTACCTCCACACTCGCTACAAATCCTTCTTCCTAAGCACTTAGCAATCAATGCATCTTCCCGAAGCTTCAAATTAATCACCAAGTCGATGTCCGTTACTCCCTCTAAGATTTCCTAAATAACCAAACAACACATGAAGAATTGGATTGAGACGAAATGCTTTGTATCTTTAAAGGGGCGACGAAATTGATCATAAAGGTTTCAGTGCACAAAACAGCTAAGCTAGTAATCAGAGGAGCAGACAACCAAGGACTACTTACACTGTTGATAATTCTTGGCCTGAACCTTTACACATATCAGATCTGTTTCATCTCTAGGTCCAATAATAGAGGAAACATACCTCCAACTATAGGAACCAAGGACTGCAGAGCCCTTCAATTGTGGTAAAAGGTCTGACTGAAGTACTGAACTAGAAAAACAAATTTACAAGGGAAAAGGTGCTATGTCAAAGAGATAGGTGAACTCAACAATGTCCAGAATATAAAAATTAGCCTTGCTTGAACACTTGATGATAAAACTTCAGCTTTTGCTCATTGGATCCCAGTTTGTTAACAGAATCAAAAGCACTCACTAATTCTGGTGACAACAAAGATACAACCAGTGACCTCAGGAACTTTGGCCAAAAATAACAAAAATTTCCAGAGAGTGATGGGTCCAGATCAAAGCATCAAGAAGCAAGAGATTGAGAAGATATACAAGTCTATGACACTACATGTAGTTGACTATTATTAATCTGGAAAAAGCAAGCAATAGAAGAGCCGGGAAGAAAAGAAGGGGCTGCAGCTCCGACAAAGTCATATCAATGCTTCTGTTGGGAGCTTTTGGTCCCAAGAACAAGAAAAATGAAGATAATCCTAGAAAATGATCAGAGGTGAGGCTAGGCCAGACTGACCATCTTGGCTCAGCTTGAGGCTTATCGATGAAATATCCTAAAAGCACAGGCATATTTGGAACTACTGCCCATTGACAACATGCAGGGCCCAAACATAACTCAGTTTTGGTCTTTACATACCAGGAAATAATATTTATCTACCCATTGACTCAACAGTCAAGTCAACCCCAGCATCACCGCAAAATAGTGGATCATAGTTTACACATATTTTGAAAGGGAAATGGTAGTGTGTCATAAGAACAATTCTGACATCTGCCATACCAGGTACAAGAAGTCAATGATCAATAATGTTTATCAACGAGAGACACGAGATGTCAATCTGAAAATGAGATGAACAGCAGAACAGAAAAGAAGAGAGGAGCCGACAGACATATTGGTCCCAGCATCCTAATTTTACTCTGACATTTAAGAATTCAGAGCCTGGAGTTTTACTAGTAAGTGAACAGTTATGGTGGTCCATACATAATTTGAGAGAGAAAGGGTCGATTGACATATGACACAAACTTCTGAACAGGGTGAAAATAACAAGAGCTGGAACGATTAAGAATTACATCAGTGACTCTGTATATGCATATAGTATATAAGCAACACACACTTTTCACATAGTTACATCTATATGCAGTAGTCGATTGAAAAGGAATAGAACAGGCAACCTGGGGATTCAAGCTCCAAGCTCTGATCATGAGATATTTGTTTATCCAATGAGCAAGTTGATTTTAGACAAAAAACAAGCGATCAAGTAATCGGAGACTACAATACTGACAGTGACACACATATATATGTTTGAGAAAAACCAGCAAATGAACAGGTTTAGGAATTGAGAATGTATCTCTCATGGAGAAGATAGTGAAGTCTGGGTACAACAAAGTTGCTCTCACTTCAGACCTATGCTGCTCGGATCGGACTCGGGTATGGATATCTGATACGAGTGCGGATCTAGAGGTCGGATTCTTTGTTGAAGTGCGTGAGTACCATCTCATCTAAAAGCTTAAGTTGTTAGAGAGAGCACACTTTTATTTACTTAACTATGTCTTCAACACGCACCCCCTCACGCGCGGGCTTGATTCTTTTTTATGAGCCAAGCACGTGAAAATTCTTTTTGATACTGGGTGGCGGTGAAACTCGAACCTAGGACCTCTGTTTGCTCTGATACCATGTTGAAGTGTGTGACCATCTCATCTAAAAGCTTAAGTTGTTAGAGAGCACAATTTTATTTACTTAATTATATCTTCAACATTCTTCATCACATAAATTTTAGGATTCGAGGGGATATAGGTGCTGGAATATGGGCAATAAATGCATATTACGACATATAAAGTATATGTTTCGATAATTTAAAGTTATTGAACATTTGAAATTAAAACTAATAACATTTAATTCTTTATAAACACCTAATATTTTATCCCTAAGATATCTCACGTTATAGCAAAGCATATATATATGTATGTGTGTGTGTGTGTATATATATATATATATATATATATATATTCACAAACCCAAAAATCAAACCAATACACAATCAATCTATACTTCTCGATCATAGATGTAGTCAAAGCACCTAATGTAAGTTGACCAAATCCAGTGTGGATCCTATACCCACACCCATGTTGTGCCGACACAGGTGCAGCGCGGATTTTGAGGAGTCGGAGCAACATAGGTAAAGAAAGAGCAAGAAAGGGGAAATGACTGACCAATAAAGCAATAGGGGATTAGGACTGACTAAACATTAACTCAGGAAGACATTTGAAAAAATCTTTTACTCATGAAGAAAATTTAACCACGAAGAATTTTTTGTTGCTGCTTTTACTCTCAGACTAACAGAAAACAACAGCTTCAAACACACAAGGAAACCCTCACTTTGCTAGTATTGATAATACTACATTAAAAAAACAAGTTAATCAACCCAAAATAGTTGGGAACTTAAAAGTCAGCTGAAACCATCATCTTACTTGGACCTGCAATAAATTCTCTCTAAACTGGCGAAGAGACTCCAGCAAGCAGCCCTAGTACAGCAAACCTCGTATCATTAGTGAAGACATCGAGTTGACTTCGCATAAAAGAATGACAAAAGATAACCATGCTCTGGTCCTACCTCTACCTAATTTCAATAGTGAAGAAAGGAGAGGGTTTATAACAAGTACATAAGATCCAGAAACTCGACAAAGATGCAGCTTTCACCCCTATATCTGAATTAGAATCCCTCAACATATCTGTGCTTAAACGTTTATGTTTGTCTTCTTTTGCGCGAGTTGACATATTTAGTTATGGGACATGAAAAATATCCAAGATTTTCTCTCAACAGATTCAAGTACAGCAGCCAACAAATATGTCAGTACACCATATTGCTTTGCAGCTCTAATAGCAGCTAGTTGACTACATCCTCAATTAGTTCATCCTCTACCTTCTGATAAGCTGTTCCTTTGGGATGAAGTTATTGACAACTTCAATAATCTAGAAGTTGTTCTAATCCCACAAGTATTGGTGCAGCAATTAGTCACAGATAACATAATAATAAATAAAGCAACAAAGAAATAGAAGATGGGTTAAGCACCAATAGCAAAGTTCTACCAAATATGGCAGTTTAGCCTCTAATCAAAACAAAGGAAGAAAACCCTACAGGTATAACTCTTTAATCAACAACAACGACCAGTAAAATCCCACTAGCGGGGTGTGGGGAGAGTAGTGTGTACGCATGGGGAGGGTAGTGTGTACACAGACCTTACCCCTCCCCGAGGGAATAGAGAGGCTGTTTCCGAAAGACCCTCGGCTCAAGAAGACCAAAAAAGAAAAGAGATAATATATCAGTATCATCAACAGAAACCAACGGAATAATAACAATATCATAAAAATCAGAAATTAGATGAAAAGCAATAACAATAACCAGTTAATAGACCTGGCACCATGAAAAACGAAAGAGTAGTGAGAACACATCATTAACCACTAGCAGTATAAGACAAAAAACCTATCAGAGTAGCCTCAGGTATAACTCTTTAATCAGTAACATGAAACAGTAAGCCTGTAAACCTTTTAATCAGTAACATGAAACAGTAAGCCTGTAAACCTTTTAAAACTGACGCATAATAAGCCTGTAAGCCTTTCAAAACTGACGCATAATCCTAAAGAAAATGCAATCATTCACCCACCAAGCTATTAAATCCAAAAAGTGCCCAAACTAGTTAATATTGGTGCCAAACTGACAGTTCTGAAAGTGCTCAATGTCCATAATTGCACTAACGCAAGGGCGTTTCGTTCTGATATTATATTTGGCCTTTGCTCTCATACAAGGTGGAGAAACAGAGAATAAAACCACGACTGAAAGGCTATATTTTTTAAAGAGAAAATGAGAATTGGGACATATACTCAATGCTGTTTGTACCATCCTTATTACAAGAAATAGTTCTCTAGGCCTGGAGGACAAATTATTAATTCTATAAAGTTACCAAAATAACCAGCTAATGCACACAATTAGTAAGAATAGTCACAGAAAATTTTATGCCAGTGAAATAATCATAATAGTCACACAATTATAGGCTTGACGTTAAGAAGGTAGGAAAGTATAAGGATTGTAAATGAAATATGAGAACTAATTGAAGCCTTTAACTCGGCAGTTCTGAGAAGAGGTTAATGTGTTATAAAGACTACCAGTAATGAAAAAAATCTGGTACGCCCATAGTTACAACTTTTTAAGGACATTACTTACACGACGATAAAAGAATAAGAAGCAAGCTCTAGAAGTTTATAATAGCAATTAAGAGAACATATAAGATGATATACATGTTTGCTCAAACAAGCCACAAATATTGATAATTAATTACATAAAGTTGAAAGATAATAACTTGCGAAAATGTGTTGCAAGGACCCTCGTCCCGAGATCTGGTTTCACTAGAAGAACCCAGTAAACAACTAATAATGTATGCTTAACGCAGAGATTTGCTCTTATCTTCATAGATTTCATTTACAGAGCAATAAGCACTGGTTAAAATGTCTGCAAAAAGCTTATTTAGTTCAGAGTTTTGCTCTTTGCAGAAACTTAGACATAAAATAGAAAAACATATTTCATGTAAATTCAAGCACCATCTACATTCTACTCTAGTTCGGAATCTAATTACCCCAACTTCAAAGAGCTTCATTCTTTAAAATTTCACCCTATTGAAAATACCATATCAAGCTTTCTTGTTGCATTCCCACTTTTGTACTTTATTCGTTCATTTCGTCCAACAGCAGATTCAACTTGATCTGAGAAGCAATGTTCCAGGTCCATCCATAGCCATTAACCTGTTACAGTAACACATCCTTGCCTATATAGAATGTTCATACATTTCCTCTATGCAAGCCTCTGTGTGCCAGATGCCAGACAGTGAAAGGAAAGTATGCCCTATTAAAGTAGATAGATGTACAAGATCTCAACCCAGTTAACACATGCAAACATAAATGTTAACAATGTACATATAAATAAGAAGTATCACAAGGAAAGGATTTCATTCAGATCAGTAAGTTAAACCTATTGAAGACTGTTTATCCAGCAACTGCAAATATCAATCTAGACATAGGTTAATGTATCTGTGCAAATTATTACAAAATAACTGGCTCACCGCCTGATGTATAGTTCGAGGAAATCCATCAAGAATAAATCCTGCTTCACCCTTAGCTTCTCCAGCTTCAAGACGCTTGGACAGCAAATCTATTATAATTTCATCTGAGATTAATTTCCCTTGGTTGACAATATCGACAAGCTGAAAAATAGGAACAAAGTAAATAAAGAAAATTAGTCAATAGAGCAGTTTTAGAGGGGAAAAGAGGATAGTGAAGCAAATGAAGAGCACAATCAACCAAAGCTGATATATATAGCTTCATACTTTCAAATACTCCTACAAGCATAGGAATCTGACTTGCCTTGCCATAGAAATAACTCTTTCAGTACAATATATTGAAGAAGCACTAAAAGCATAGATGTGTCACTCTTTTATTTGTTTATCAGACAATGATATTTATTTATCGTAAAATATGACAGAATTAATGGGAAAGCAATATAATACTCATGTGACCAAAAATATTGTGTTTTTTGACTTTTAAGATTTATTTTCTGTTGACAACTTTCTTTTAATGATTATATCATCCAAAGTCAGGGGAACAAATGCTAAAAAATGATTTTAACTTAAGTCTAATCTGACTGTAAGATAATGGGTAAAGACCTAAAATATACATCTGAATGTAAGAATTACTACATACTTATCCCTCACGCTAGTAACACGGGAAACTTGCACCCTCCTCCTTTATTATTTAGTTATTACCTCACTCTAAAAGATGCAATAAAACCTGTTGAGCTGGCTTCTGATTTTACCACTGAGTAAGTTTGAAATTATATCATACTTTCTAAAAAAAGTGAAAGATAAAAGGTTGGGGTCACAGTGGAGGAGGAACCAAAAAGTTTCACCATCGAACCTGGTATTTAGGTTGAGGTTCCTGATGCTGAATTTTAGATCCATTATCTTCCTTAAGTAGACGAGTTACTTTTTATAAGCCCTGGTGTTTTGTCCTGCAGACTTTATATTACGAGTTTTCTGGAATTATATATTTTCTGTTAAACTAGACTTTTGACAAAGCTGTGTATGGTTTGTTTATTTAGTAGCAAATTTCTCAATCCTAAACTAGATTACATAATAAAAAAATACTTTTAGGGGATATTTTATTCGTATTCAGTGTTGTCAAAGGCGAAAGTGTTAAAAAAGCCTCCAGGTCTATCGGAACTTCAACCACAAAGCACAATTGAAGTGTGGGCTTCAGCTAAAAAAGGCTTAATGAATGAAAAATTAAAAATATATAGGTAATACAAGAAAAAATTAGCAACTTCATTCATGATGATGTCCTTCACAATTAATATATCTTTTGCCGACCATGTTGAGTTGTCCCACATCGGAGGGATTTGAAGTCCTTGGTCTCCTTATATGGTCTTGGGCAATCCTAACCTCATAACTCCGATGCGGACAACTCAACAGATCACACCTATTGTTTAGTAACACACTATTCAAAATAGAACTTATGGGTAACGAGGCACCCACCTTAGTGCCTTGCCTACATTGAAGCGCCGCATAAGCAAGGCGAAGCGCGTACTCGAAGCTTCTCTGAGCTTCAGGGATTAAGCGCGCCTCAAATGAGGCTTTGACAACACTATTTGTATTGACTGCTTTTCTGCAGTCTTTGGAAAAAGATTCTAGACTGACGAATCCGATGGCAATTAAACCATAAGCAGATCTCATCTAATGTAGGCCTTATAGGAATTGTTTATTTGATTACAAAATATAGATGTCAAAACCACAGGTCCAATTTTATACATAGTTTCCTAAATCCTTCAAACAAAAGATGTAAGCTTTTCCGCTCCATCACTTAAATATACCCCCCCCCCCCCCCCCCCCCCCACACACACACAAAAAAACCACGCACACTCTTCAGGAAAAAGATGGAAAGCGCACACACTATAAAGATTAAAACTTTTTAACAGGAATCTGGAAATTTCCAAAATAACAGAAGCGTGTGGCCTATACAAATTAATTTAAATTCCCTCTCCTCATGTAGCAAACTCTTGGGGCTAAAATTTATAAGCCTATAAAACACATGAGAATTTAGACCTGAGAAGCGAGGGGCCCATGAGAGGAGAGTTCGTGACGAACGAGATCACCAGTAGCTATGTGCGGCACACCAAGTAGCTTTGAAAGTCGAGCTGCATACGTTCCTTTCCCCACACCTGGACAACCCAGAAACACCCACTGCACATTTCTTCCCTTCTCTTTACAGCTACTCGCCGGAGAACCTGCCGGAAAATTCGCCGGTACTTTAAGGTCGGGTTTAGAAGGTATATTGCAACAAAAACCCCGGTGGGTTAAATTGGTGGCTCTACTACATCGCCATCTTACCACTGCCCGGCTCCAAACCGTCATAATTAATTAATGAATAAAGCCCAACAGGAAATAGATTACACAGAACTAGAGAGTGAGAGATTTTCAGAAAAATATTGAAAGGCAGAATCTTTGAGAGAAAATTGGGATATTTTTTCTTCCTGCCTTTGGGTTAATAATTGAATTGAATTTGATATACAGCAAAGAGTTGGGTCCTGAAAGTCTTTGAGAAATGAAACACGTGGGTGGAAAAATGAGAAAGGGAAAGGAAAAGGGAAATCTGTGTTTGAGAATAGTACTAGTAGTAGTATTTGCCGACCATGAAAATGTGATTATTACGTCACCTTTTAGGCATTTGTCAAGTTTCAACGCAGAGGGCAGGGGATCTACAAACAAAACGGATGTTTTCCAAGATTTTAGTGGTGCGTCACGTTTACCTTGGAACTACGATAAATAAAGACAATAAAGTAAATAAATCGAAGATAAGTAGAAAGATTGATATATTATACAATTTCAAATTGACATTATGAATTGAAAATTTCTCTATTTATAAAAATAAAAAGTATTTGTGAGGCTTTTCAAGAAGTAACTGTGAAGCTTTTCTTCAGCTACTTGTAAGTTGTCTGTATGAGTTACTCGCAACCTGCATGTTTAATAAGAAGCTGCTGCAAATTATTACATTAAAAACGTTTTAAGGCCCTTTCTGTATAGGCATATTGATGGATAAAGATATCGTCTACTAAATGTTTAATTTGCAGACTAAGACAAAGTTTTGTGTTTACAAGATCTTTCATCTCAAATTCTTTCTTAATATATTCAATTGCCTTTTGGAGCTCTTATGGAGTTCCAACAAGATTTATGTCATCAACATAAACAACAAGTATAACAAATTCCGATGACATTCTCATTAAAAAATACATGGACAAGTAACATCACTTACGTAACCTTCTTTCAACAATTATTCACTGAGGCGATTATACCACATGTGCCAAGATTCGTTTAAACCATATAAAGACCTTTGTAATATGATCGAGTACATTTCTCGAAACTTTGAACTATATGCTTCAGGCATTTTAAATCTTCAGGAATTTTTATATAGATTTAATCAAATGAGTCATATAGGTTATGACTTGTATTTAAATGGGATAACATCTTCAGGTGTCTGGACTGCAGGTCAGATCCTCACAATCTTTTACAATATTGTGCACTATCTTGTATCAAATATATCGTCGACGATCATTTTGTATCGGTTCCTAAGTGACATAACTTGTTGAGATCTCATCATTTTCTTTATTTCAGGTACCTGAACTTCTTCAGGAGTTTCATGAAATGTTATGTCGTTGGATCTTCTAGAGCTTATTTCCTCCTTATTATGATCATTTTGATCATTTGCTCCTATTCTTTCAAGGATTGTTACCTTTGGAACCGATTGGTCTACCACGCTTCATACGTACAATAAACCCCATCCTTCAGGTACTTTAATTTTAATAAGAGCATTTGCAACTGAAATATGATATTTAATTTTGGATCAGCAAATGCTTCTCGCATTTGACTTGAATTATCTTCTGAGTGAGGATCATACTAATGATAATTCGATTCATATAACATATTTTTCAACTGCTTATTCAATCCCCCTAATGTTAGAAAAACTAACACATATCCCGAATCTTCTTTGGGTTACCTATCTTTATGCGTTGTGGTAGAGAAATTATCATATACCACACATAAAAAGTTATTAGATAGTAAAAATATTTGGTTTCTGATCCTAAACCAATTGTGAGGGGAGGACTTATCATATATTGTTGGTCTGATGCATACAAGTGCCGATGTATGCAATTTAGAAAATCTTAGACCAACACATGAAGCTTTGTTCTCGTAAGCAATAATTTAGCCATTAATAGGAGGTATTCAATGCTAAACTAGCTTGGATATAAACCAACATCATCAAGATGAACTGTCTTGATTTCATAATCTGAAAATTATGCTCTTAACTAAGAAAAGCAATTTCAAATGTCAAACTGCAGGTTGACAATAAACATACATGTAACCATCTCATATATACATCTATGAGTGGTTCACGTGATAGGTGAATGCGTCAATATTCACCTTTTATATATTTCAGAATCAGGGGTCTTAGTCCGAACTTTAGCTGTTATAATCAATTTATTATGAGAACAAGCAACACAATAGAATTCTTGAAGAATGTCTTAGTTCTTCAATATATGCTTATCTGAATTCTCAAATAGCTCATTTAAAAATGGCAAATGAAAACTTCAAGTTTATCATGAAAGGTACTATCTCTTAATAAACTTCTGGTTTACTATGGCATAAATTTTTGCAGTAGTAAACTTCTGATTTACTGTGGCTACTTTTGTATCAGCGAATTTCTGATTTACTGTAGCTACTTTTGCCTCAGTAAAACTTTTGATTTACTGTGACTGCTTTTGCATTAGTAAACTTCTGGTTTACTATGATACATAAAAGAGTACCAATTGAAGAATAAGGCGGGTCACTTCTCTCGTACATATTATTTTACCCCCTATGATTGTGGAAACATAAAGATTTTCAATCTTCCAATCATTTGTAGTCTCAATATGATAGTTATTTGTATTAGTAAACTTCAGGTTTACTACAACATATGTTTTGTCCATAATCATATAATATGAACGACATATTTGTATATAAGCTCTTCGAGAGCCTTCGTTTATTATCTACAATCTAATATTTATCAGACACTACTGGTGTCATGTGTCTTCTAGACAAACAGTTAGCTCTTCAGTAGTTGTTGATACATTTTCTACTATCAAAAATTGCTCAGACACTTCTGGTATCATGAGAAAAAATCATAATCAAATAAACAATATAAATGTTTAAGCACAAGAAAATATCTTTTCGTAATATTTTCCTATTTTAGGAGGAAATTTCGATTGTCTTACTTCTTAAGGAGTAAATTTAAAATACGAAATATTGAATATATATTCCCTCTTCTGGAGGTGAATTGTAATGTATTTATATCAAAAGCGCGTTCATACTTACGAGCTTTATGAATATTGTCACATTCACTTCAGGGAATGGATTAATATTTAGCAAAAGTTCTCATCTTTCTGGAACGGAACATAATTATCTGAATGTGTATTAATCACACCAAATTGTGTGATGGCTTAGAACCACTTTTAAGATAATGCTACTCCAGGAGCAAATAGAGGCATGCAAGTAATATAGAGAAATTTTCTCTAACTTATCTTACATTGTAATCATAGCAAGCCTAAATTATCACTTCTGGTGGTTAACAAAATTTAGTTATAACGAGATATGCAATATTCAACCACTACTAGTGGTCATACGTTTCTTATGAATTCTGCTGGAGTTCAAGCGACGCCCTGCAGGAGAAAATTTGATGCCTCTTCACAATTTTGTTCTTCAGGAACAAATTTGAGGCATGAATTGTCAAATGAACAAATTAGATTCCTCAGATCAAATAAACCCAACGTAATCAGTCATGCTAGTAGCAAAAGACAAAATGAAGAAAGGAAATACTAACCTTTAGTGTAGACTCTTAATGATGCAATATAATCTGATTAGTAGTTATAAACGTTTGCTTACTCAAAATAAACAAATAATTAGTGTTATCAAAGAGATGAAGGTGCAAAAGAAAATTGAGAATTCACGATTCCTTTGCTTAATTTCAGCCAATCATTAAATCATCTTACTTTGATAATGTGAAAAGGAAACATTGATACCAAAGGAATATCACTCCTTCTAGCCACCGTAAAAAAGGTGGAAATTTCATATATGCAATAACTTAGTACTACTTACCCCGTGGGAACCGATATCTTGTAACGAGGATAAATAGGATTTTTTCTTCTTTCTCAAGATCTTTAGATCCCTTTTTCCCTTTGTTTTAAAGTAAATATTCATGGCAGAGTCTCATACTGATAACGGTTTATAAAATAAAGATAATAAAGTAGATAAACCGAAGACAAGTATATGGGGAGATTGATATATTATTCAACTTCAAACTGATGTAGTTAATGAAATAAAAATTCCTCTATTTATAGAAGAAAGGAAGCATCTGCGAGGCTTTTCTTCAGCTGCTTGTAAGCTGTCTTCATGAGTTGCTCGCAACTTGCCTGTTTAATAAGAAGCTGCTGCAAATCATTTCATTGAGTATCTTGCAACCTGCATGCATCAGTTGCTTGTAGATAAACTTCAACAGAGTACTAAATGGATAACCTTCTTCAGGAAGATTATCTATAGCGGAGTAATAAATGGACATCCACAATATAATAGTTTCATAACAACACTCGTGCTTTTTCCGATTTCTTCCGAGAGTAACATCAATCATGTACCACCAAAGCATGTGGTGCACTGAATACGCCTGCTCTTTTTTTAATCAGAGGTCGGTATGGGGAAAAATACTTGATAGGAAGTTCCTGATTGGAACCCTCCGTAACGCGAATCCAAATATAATTGGGTTCCAATGCGAGTATGAACATCGGGTATGAAACCAAAAAAAAAATATCAATTTCGGAAAAAAGTAAAAAGATTACCATATAAGTGAAAACTGAAAATTTTATGGCCAAACACTGATTTCGAAAAAAAATAAAAAAAATTCGGAAAAAAGTAAAAAGATTCTTATGTCCAAACGGGCTCTTACTTTCTTCAAAGGGAAAAAGGTCAAATTTACCCGCGTACTACTCGAAAAGGCTTGTATTTGTCAAACTTTGCAAATCAAACATGGAATTGAGCTTAGAATAAGCCCTAATGGTGGAAAGCAAAGAAATGTAAGAGAAAGAGAATGAGAGAAATTTCCAGGATAGAGCAAAAAGAATAAATAACTCAATGATTAACATGTGTTTAACCTTTATTTATAGATAGTCTAGCTGACAACCAACTGCCCAACTAATGCCACAAATGGATACAACTAACTACAATTGTACAACTAACTACCACTAACACTTCTAACTGAAAAATTATAAGTAAATACAATATGTATAAATCTCGATACCCCACCCCCTCAAGTTGGAGGTGAGGAACTCACAACTAACATGCCAAGAATAGTAGAGTGTTTGATCCTTGTGAGGAACTTGGTGAAAATATCCTAACTGCTCAGATGTGAAAACATGGCGTAAGGAAACGAACATTTCTTATAGTTTGTCCTTTACAAAGTGAAAGGCGACCTAACTTCGTGTGCTCGTGAAAAATTAGATTCTTGGTCATATGTAGGGCTACTTAATTGTCACAAAAGACTGGGATTGGTAGGAATAATCGTATTGTCAACTCTTCCAGCAATCCTACCAACCGAACTAGTTCACCAACAACTGCTTTGGTTGACCTGTAATCAACTTCTGCTGAGGACAAAGCTATGGTTGATTGTTTTTTGGACTTCCAACTGATAGGACAATCACCCAACAACACTATATAACCAGTAACTAATTTTCTAGACTCAAGGCAATCACAAAAAATACTAACCCCCATAATCTTCCCGCTGGAAAGAAATTTTCTAAAAGGATCACCATATAAGTACTAAACACATGAATTGCATCTTTCAAGTGAGATTCTCTAGAATTTTACATATACTGACTCGGATATAGGATAACGTATGTTATGTCAAGTCTTGTATAATGAGAAAGTTCAATTTTCCAATCAGCTTCCTATAGTAAGTTGGGTCTGGCAACAGAGCTCTTTCATCTGTGATGGTAGGCTATAATCTCGTATTTTAGTCGCTTATTACTCCAATTTACTACACTTTAATTGAGTTTGAGCTTTAATCACTAGTGTTTTGCACTAATCATGAGTTTCATGCCTTGTAGGAGGATTCCGAGCTATGTAGATACAAAATGAATTTGAGCTATTTGGAGCTTTGAAGTCTGAGTAAAAGCCCAAGGGATTAAGCCGAGATCGCGTTCGGGGGTCGAAAACCACGCCTGGATATCAAAAGGTGAGCAAAATCCGGACTCTGAAAAAGCAATACACCTGCGGCGCGTAGGGCAGTACATGGTGCACCGCGCCTTTGTAAAATCCATGATGCCAGTCAAAAACAACTCTCTAAAAATCCCCACTAATGCACCGCATGGCACATCGCCCCATGCGGTGCGCCTGTGTAATATTTATAGAGTATTTTCCTATTTTGTGCAGGAGAAAGTATTTTCGTCTAGGTCCGACCTTACTTGGTATAAATACATGAAAAAATATTATTTTTGGGACTTTTGACACATTTAAGATCTAAGGAAGCTAAGGAGGAGGTGGAGAAGCGAAAGCACAAGGAATTCATCATTCAATCCTCCTCAAGACAGGATTTTGGATCGTTTTATATTTTTCTTTATATTTTTGATGAATTACTCCATATCTATGGAGTATTTCTTCTTTAGGGATTTATGAATTTGGTGTATTGATATTTGTTTATGGCTATTAACTCTAGTTTTTATATATTGAATCATTTTGGGTGTTTTAATTATTGCATTTATAGTCACATATTCGTGTAATCGAGAGAGGCATAACTTGTGATATCTTTTCATTATCTTGTGGGTTGAATTCATTAATTCATCTTAGTAATTGAAAGATGCTAGTTGAATCGTTGATAAAACCAAGTTAGGAGGATAATCGAGAGAGGTTCTCCTAGACCAATCCACTACGAATTATTGCATATCTTCACCGAACTTAAATTGGTTCATATTGTAAGGTTGAGACTTAATCGAGAGAGGAGTTTCTACTGAACGTTTGAACTAATAATTGAATGAATTCGAGAGACTCACTTGAACATTAGAAGTGAATTAACTAGAGTTAAATCCCAGACAATTATCTTGCACTTATCCAATCAACCCCTATTTTCTCCCATTGATATCTTTCTTGCTTACTTTTGTTCGATTGTCATTAGTCAATTAGCTCTAGATTGTTAGTTAATTTTAGTTTCAATTCACACAATTCTCAATTGTTTATCATTGTGGATAGCAATTTAGCTAGAAACTATGAAAGTATTGTTTAACTTCAATCCTTATGGATACAATATTATACTATGCTATCTTTGACTAGCGAGCATATTTAGGTGTGTGTTTCAAGCTCATCAAATTTTGGTGTCGTTGTCGGGGATTGGCAATCAATAGTGTTTGAAATAGTTTGTTGTGCTAATTCAGAATTTTTTTTCTTTTATTTTATTTTATTATTCCCTTTTTACGGTTGGTGTTCTTTGACTATGCGCAGGTTGCAAGTAAGAGTGGTGCATGACTCGATCTTTTGAAAAAAAATTGCTAGCATACGAACCAGAAATAGAAAAAAAACTACAACAACTAAGGAAGGAATGAAAGCTCCTTGAGAATATTGAGAAGGTTGGTCAATCCTCAACCAAAGAAATTATGGCTGGAGATATATTGTGGATTTGGCTCCAAGAGAGGCAGCCCAACAACGAGTGAAACTTGTAAGGGATGCTGAAGAAGCAACTATTATAGATGTGCAACATATTTATTAAGAAGAAAAGTCACATGCTTAATAAATATCAACCTTTGGGTGCAGTCCAGTTCAGAAACATAGCTTCCCGTGCTAGGAGACCACTTGGTGATTACGCTAGACCGGTCTACAACCAAGATTTGTCGAGTATCAGACCACCTCCAGTTGCAGCAAACAATTTTGAATTTAAGCAAGGGTTGCTCCAAAATCTTCAAAACAGTTGTGTCTTCAGAGGAAAGACGAACGAAGATCCAAACAACCATCTAATAGACTTCGAGGAGATCATAAACACCTTTCAATACAATGGTGTTTCACAAGATGCAGTTTATTTAAGGGTATTCCCCTTCACACTCAAAGATGATGCGAAACATTGGCTTCGAAGCTTGCCTCAAGGATTAATTAGAACATGGGAGGAGATGACCAAAAAGTTTCTTGATAAATATTTCTCCTCATCTAAAACAGGCAAGTTAGAAGAGAGATCCATAACTTCTGCCAGAAAGATAATGAAACAGTTTTTGAAGCATGGGAGAGGTTTAAGGAGATAGTCAGAAAGTGTCAACATAGCGGAACTGAACACTGGATGCAACTCCAGGATTTTTGGGATGGTTTGACACAATCCTCACGTAACATTGAGAAAATGTAGCTGGAGTCTCGTTGATGAAAAAGACACCAAAGAAGATAGTCATTATTCTTGATGAATTGTCTGAAGATGCAAATCAGTGGCCCTCTGAAAGTGCTGGAAGAAGAAGGGCGAATGGTGTTTCCCAGGTTGATGCTAAAATATCTGTGTAGGTATGGCTTGATGTTATGGCCAAGGAGATAAGGAAGCTAACTTTAGCTTTAATTTAAAGTGAGATTCATGAATCTTGTGATATATATGGAAGAGGACACCCTACTCATGAGTATCAGGCCTCAACTTAGGAAGTGAATGTTGTGGGGAACTATAACTTTAATGCAATGGGTCATAGGAACCCCATTTTTTCATGGAGTTCACCTAGGGGTAAAACAAATGCATGTCAATAGAATAATTCTAGACCTCAGGGAAAACAAGTGCGAGTCTACCAAAATTAGCAGAGGCAGCAATTTCAGCCTCAACAACCCATTCAGCCTAGGCTAGAAGATCTAATGAAGTCCTTTATTGTCAAGACGTATGAGATGCTAGATGCTCATGGTGCAGCTATCAAAGAACTTGGCACAGGGTTGTGAAACTTGGAAAGCAAGAGGGACAAATTGCCACTATATTGTCTGAGAGAATCCCAGGTACGTTGCCAGCTGATAATGAGAGGAATCCCAAAGAAACGGTGAATGATGTGGCCTTGAGAAGCGGGAAAGTCTTGAAAGAGCCCACCTCAGTCCAGAAAGAGTTGCTACCTGAAAAAGGAAATGGGTATCAACTGAAAAATGAAGTTGATAAGAAGAAGAAAGGCAAGAAGACAACTGAGAAAAAAAAGAAAGAAGAGAATTTAAGAAGGGATGAATCTGAAGATATCAAGCACATGCCCGCTTTACCGTTTCCCTAAAAGATGTATAGAGAAAAGCTGAACAAGAAATTTGAGAGATTTCTAGATATGCTGAAACAAGTTAATGTAAATTTTCCATTCACAGAGGTGCTCCCCAAATGCCAGCTTATGCAAAATTCTTGAAGGAGATCCTTACAAAGAAGAGGAAGATAGAAGAGACCTCAGTGGTCAAGCTCACAGAGCATTGCAGTGCAATCTTGCAAAACAAACTCCCACAAAAGTGTGAAGATCCAGGAAGTTTTACTATACCATGCTCTTTAGGCTCTATTAAATTTGATAAGTCTTTATGTGATTCTGGTGGCTCAATTAATCTAATGCTTTTATCTATTCACAAGAAGTTGGATAGTGAGATTGGAGAGATAAGGTCCGTACCAATATCTTTGTAGTTGGCTGACCAACAACTCTGATACCCGAAGGGATAGTGGAAGATGTTTTAGTTCTGTAGATAACTTTGTGTTTCCTGTAGCTTTTATAGTGGTGAATTTGGAGAAGAACAAGGACATCCCCCTTATCTTAAGAAGACCATTCTTAGCAACGGGTAGAGAAATCTTAGACAAGAGAAGACTCATGCTTATATTAGGTGATGAGACTGTAACATTTGAGATGAATATAGAAACGGGGATGAAAAAGGAGAAGCCAGCTGCAAGTGTTGAGTGGAAAGTGAAAAGTTTGAAAGAGAAGACTGCAACGAGTGAAAAACATAAGTGTGGGGTGTACCCCAAGAAGGCTGAGAAGAAGCTGTCTACATGGATGTGTGCACCGGTTCGGGCGAGTGGAATGGAGCCCGACTTCAACTTAGATCCCGAATAGATGTTCAGGGAAGTTTCCTTTACCTTATAATTTTTAATTGTGTGTCATGAGGACATGCCACAACTTAAAGTGTAGGGTAGGAGGATATTTTTATGTTGTATGTATATGTGTTAGTTTTTATTTTAGCACTTAGAATTTTACTTTATTTTTTTGCAAAAGACCATAAAAATTGAGTTTTTTTTCATTTTTCCCGATGATGGATGTCATTCAATGAGTTTCTTGAGGGAGTAAATTCGAAAGAAAAAGACAAAAAGATTTTTTTTTTAGGTAGTGTATTGATTTCCCCTTGGTTTTTTTTGTGTCGTGGTTCTTTTCTAAGGGTTTTGTTTGAACCAGGTGTAGTTAGTTTTTGTTTTGTAGAATAGTTGGAATCCTTGTGCTATGAGTTGAATTGAAGACAATATCTCTTAACTTTGTTATAGAGTAGTCAGTGCTTTAGTTATGACGCTTAGGCTCAGCTTTTGACTCTTGTATAAGTACCTTAAATTGTATGATTTTAACTTTGCTTAACTTCTTTGACTAAAGAGTCTTGATGATCCAATCTTGAGTGAGTTATATGCCATGTGTGTGTGAGGTTTTGTGTATTATGTACATTGCATTTGATTTCTAGAACTTGTCTCGCGTGCTTGCAAAGCGAAATAGTTGTTTTCTCAGTCTTGGTAGTGATATATGCATTTCTTTGTTGAGCCAGTTATATGCTTTTACCCACCTAATTATTATGTATCGTAGTTAACCTCGTTGAGCCTATAATCCTGTTTCTTTGGAAACCACATTACAAGTCTTACTCATTTGTTTGAATTGACCATCTATTTGAACCATTTACCTCTCGCGAGCACTTAAAATTGTTATAAACTTTGCAAAAGTTGAAGTGTGGGGTGGGTGGTTTGGCTTTTGAGTGGAACTATTGAAATAGGAGAATGGTGCACATTTTTGAAAAAGTAAGAGCCACTTGAACTGAAAGAAAAGAAAAAAAAAGACAAAAAAGTTAATTGTATAATTGTGAAAAATGTTCTATGTTAGTGGTAAATCTTGATGTATTTGTGCTTAAAGAAGTTGGAGTTAGTGTTTATTGATGTGAAGGTGGAGTCGTGGTTTGACATAAGTGTGGAATTTGAACCATGTAATGTATGTATTAAAGTGCTTAGGGAGGTGTAGTCACTCTTATATCTAATTATATCATACCGTATCGCAGCCTACATTGCAACCAATTAAAGTCCTACTTGATCCTTGAATAAATGAGCTCAATTACTAGAGTAGCACACTACGAGCAAGCCTATGGTTCATCTTGTGTAGCATATGAATGTTATTTCGGAGAGTGAGTGAATTCTTTCTATCTTGAGTTCCTAATTGTTCTTAATTTCTATTGTGTGTGGAACTACTCTCTATTGTTATGTGAGGGCACTTTATTCATGAAGGAAGAGTAATACTTGACCTCTATGTTGGAGTAAGTGAGCGGGTTATAAATAATGCATGGTGCTTTGAGTCAAATTTTGAGGCGAGGATGTTACGTAAGAGTGCTTAGTCTATTTTAAATATTCTTGGTATGAAGAATTAGGAGTTTTTTTAAAACGGCTATGTCTTTATAGCTGTACTTTGACTGCTCGAGGACGAGAAAGGGTTTAAGTGTGGGGTGTTGATGTTATTCTATAATCTCGTGCTTTAGTCACTTATTACACTCCAATTTTCTGCACTTTAATTGAGTTTGAGCTTTAATCACTAGTGTTTTGCACCAATCATGAGTTTTATGCCTTTTAGGAGGATTCCGAGCTATATAGATATTACAGAATGAATTTGAGCTATTTGGAGCTTTAAATTCTGAGCAAAAGCCCAATGGATTAAGCCGGGATTGCGTTCGGGGGTCGAAAACCACGTCTGGATATCAAAAAGTGAGCAAAATTCGGACTCTGAGAAAACAATACTCCCGTGCCGCGCCGTGCTTGTGTAAAATCCTTGTTGCCTATCAGTAATAACTCTCTAGAAATCCCCACAAATTCCCCGCATGGCGGGTCATCCCATGCGGCGCGCCTGTGTAATATTTGCAGAGTATTTTCCTATTTTGCGCAGGAGAAGGTGTTTTCTTCTAGGCCCGACCTTAATTGATATAAAATACATGGAAACATATTATTTTTGGGACTTTTGACATATCTAAGACCTAAGGAGGCTAAGTAGGAGGTGTATAAGCGAAAGCACAAGGAATTCATCTTTCAATCCTCACTCAAGACAAGAGTTTGGATCGTTTTATATTTTTCATTATATTTGTGATGAATTACTCCCCATCTATGAAATAGTTCTTCTTTAGGGATTGATGGATTTGGTGTATTGATATTTGTTTCTGGATATTCACTCTAATTTTTATGTATTAAATCATTTTGGGTGTTTTAATTGTTGCATCAATATTCACATGTTTGTGTAATCGAGAGAGGCATAACTTGTGATATCTTTGCATTATCTTGTGGGTTGAATTCATTAATGCGTCTTTGTAATCAAAAGTGTCTAGTTGAATCATTGATTAAACCTAGTTAGGAGGATAATCGAGAGAGGTTCTCCTGTATACCAATCAACTACAAATTCTTACATATCTTTACCAAGCTTAAATTGGTTCATATTGTAAGGTTGAGACTTAATGGAGAGAGGAGTTTCAACTGAACGTTTGAACTAATAATTGTATGAATTCGGGAGACTCACTTGAACATTAGAAGTGAATTAACTAGAGTTAAATCCCAGACAATTATTTTGACTTATCCAATCACCCCCTATTTTCTCCCATTGATATATTCTCTAATTACTTTTGTTCGATTGTCATTAGTCAATTAGCTCTAGATTCTTAGTTAATTTCAGTTTTATTCACATAATTCTCAATTGTTGATCATCTTGGATAGCAATTTATCTAGAAACTACGAAAATAGTGTTTAACTCCAATCCTTGTGGATCTGAATTATACTATACTATCTTTGACTAGCGAGCATATTTAGGTATGTGTTTTAAGCTCATCAACCTGCTTTTAATTTCAGTGAAGGATCGAGATGAGCAGACAAAGGAGTATATTGTGAGAAGTTATATTATCTCAGCAGATCCATAATAAACTACCTTAGTGAAATTAAAACTCCATCATCATTATACAACACCTCTAACTTAGAAAGTAATGCAGGTTGCCCCCGTCTTTTATTCTGAAAGTCATATAGGAACTGTTTTAGAGACTTAATCTCATTAAGGTCAATCCCTGTGATTATGAAATCATCTATACTGCGATAAATACAACTGAACTTCCCTCTTTCTCGTAAAACAAGGAATAATCAAGCAAGGTGTGCATATAACCTTTGAAACATAGTGCTTCAGTCAATTTTTCATAATACTGTCTACTTCCTACTTAATCTCATATAGGGATTTGTTCAACTCGCATATCCGCCCTATTTCTCTACAATCAGCCCATGTGATTCCTCTATGTAGACTTCTTCATGTAAATCTTCATGGAGAAAATATTTTTTACATCCAACTGAAATACTTGTCATCCTTTCTTAATTGCTGCCCTAACTGAAGCTCTGACAGTTTTCATTTTTATCATTTCGGCGTATATTGTGGAAGTTAGCATTTTAGAAGGATTTCATGAATTTGGGTTGAAGTGCATATCAGTGAGGTTGATGTCCGTTTGGGATTCTGAGTCTGGGAATAGCTTCGTATGGTAATTCTGGAATTGGGAGCGCGATCGGAAGTGAATTTGGATGTCCGTAGGTCATTTTGGAGCCAGTTGGCTAAAGATAGAAATTTGAAGGTTTTATGGGAAATCCGGCCGGAAGTGGAAGTTTTGATATCGAGATCGGAATGCGATTCCGAAGGTTGGAGCATGTCCGTAATGTTGAATATGACTTGTGTGCAAAATTTGAGGTCAATCGGATGTGATTTGATAGGTTTCGGCATCAGATGTAGAAGTTTGAAATTTTAAGTTCTTAAAGAATCGGATTTGAGTGCGATTCATGATTTCGGCGTTGTTTGATGTGATTTGAGGGCTTGAGCAAGTCCGTGTCATGTTTTGGGGCAGATTGGTATAATTGGACGGGGTCCCGAGGGCCTCGGGTGGTTTCCAGGTGGTTAACGGATCAAAGTTGAAGTTGGAAAAGGGCTGAAGCTGCTGTCATCTGGTGTAACCGCACCTGAGAGGCTTTGACCGCAGGTGCGGCTTGAGAGTCGCAGGTGCGAGAGTGGGCAGACTTGGTTGGGAACTGCATGTGCGATGGATATTCCGCACCTGCGATGCCGCAGGTGCGGGCAGTGGGGGCGCATGTGCGATTTGGCTGGAGTTGAGTGAAACCGCAAGTGCGGGAGATTTGGTCGCACCTGCGGGATCGCAGGTGCGGAGGAAGGACCGCAGATGCGTAAATCGTCCTAGGTAGAATGTTTTAAAACGAGAATTTAGGGTTCATTGTCTTCATTTTTCATGGTTTAGGCGATTTTGGGAGAGCCTTTAAAGGGAGATTTCACCAAGCATCAAGAGGTAAGTTGTTTCTACTTGTTTCTAAGGTTAAATACAAGATTATATGCATGGATTAGGCATGGAAATTGGTAGGAAATTGGGGGTTTTTGGAAGAAAAACTTAGAAAATGTAACTTTGGATTTTAGCCACGAATTGAGCATGAATATTTGAGTAAATTATATATTTGATTTAGTAAGGCTATGTGTAGAACGTACCCTCGAGAAATTTCGAATTCCGGGCATGTGGGCCTGAGGCATTTTGGTCATTTCAATGAGCGGGTTCTGGAAAATATATAATCTGAATTCGTTGTGAGTATTAGGATGAATTTTCGCTTTGTCATTTATGTGGTAGTTTCGGAGCGTTATGCGTCCGTTGGAGTCATCGGAAGGGCTTGGAAGCCGGTGTTGGAATTTCAGAGCGAGGTAAGTCTCCTTTCTAACTTTGTGAGAGGGAATCGTCCCCCTAGGGGAATTAATTCACTACATGCTATTATCTTCGGGGGCTACGTACGCACGAGGGATGAGAGTCCGTGCGTAGCTACTATTATGCTATGTTCGGGTAGCCTAGGACCTACTAGCATGCTTTATGTGTGTACCTGTAACCCTGTCTGTGATATTAAACTGCTGATATGACTGAAACATAATCGAATGTTTAAAATAAAGCTAGAGTTCATATTGTTAAATCCTTCTAAAAAGAGAATTGTTTCCGCTGTGAACATATGTGTGCCTGGACTGGATTGTATCATGGAGTATCACTACATTTGACAAATGAGTTTCAAAAACAAAGATTTCAAAACCTATATTTTATGTTTCTTTTAATAAAGATTTTTCCACTTTTCTGAAAAAAACAGTTGATAAAATATGAGTTTATTGTGTGGATATGTGTAACTTTAGGTGCCTGAGTCGCTTGAGTGATTCGCGAGCAGGAAGACCCTGTATTTGTGTATGTATTCATATGAGCACCTGAGTCGCATGTATGATTCCCGATCAGGCTAGCCGTATTATGTTAACCGCGTCGCACGATCGATTCGCGAGCGGGGAAGATTGATGCATCTATGGTTCGAGCCGGTCGACCCCTCGACAGTGCACAATTTATTATTGTTGGTCCGCGCCGTTCGACCCTCGGCATTGCTTGCGCATGATATTTGCTGCGTAGTTGCTATGATATTTGCCTGATTACTGGCCTGAAATGTTAAATTGTCAATTGAAATGACAAATATTTAAAGTTATTAAAAAGGCTTTTGGAAGAAGTTGTTCCTTCCGTTGATTTATTATTATTTGATTAAATCACCATATTGATTAATTGTGAATATGACGAAGATATAAAGTGTTAAATGTGAATTGAAGGATGTTTAAATCCTGTTTTATAAACTGCCTATGATAAAAACCATGCTTATTGTCACTCTTAAATATTTTAAATGGACCTTTAGTAAGTGTCTAAATTGACCTCTCGTCACTACCTCTCTTAGGTTAGGCGCGCGACTTACTGAGTACACGTTATTTTTGTACTCATACTACACTTGCTATGTATTTTATTGCACAGGTACTTTCATAGCAATGTGGAGGATTTGGAGACTTAGGCGAGCTGCATCATTCGGAGGCGATCCGCAGTTGACAGAGTCTCCTTCAGACTGTATTTATTCATATTTTTAAATTTTCTTGTCCAATTGTATTTCGGACAGGCTTTGTAATGATTGTATAAATTCTTAAAAATAGCTCATGTACTTGTGACACCGGGTTCTGGGATATGTATTGGGATAATTGTTTAAGTGAAATTTTTAGATCACTATTTTTATATAACAGAATTTTATTTGCTGTCGTATTTTTAAATTTACGAAAATTTATTTATTTGATTATGAAATGCAAGGAAAGGTAACGGTTTCGAAAAATGTTAAAACATGAATGTATTTCAACTAATTAAGGATTTGGTTTGCCTGACAGTGCTGTCCGGCGCTATCACGACCTATAAATTTTGGGTTGTGACAGGCTCCTACTCATGAAAAATGTTGCTTGCTAATTGGTGGTTATCAGGAAGTAATGCATTAAAAGAAAAATATTGCACACTTGGAACAAAGGTGTTAAAAAAATTAGAGCATGTACTTTGTCTATAACCGGAGGGATTTGGTTACAGGTTGAGTATTGAATATACATAGCCTTTCAAGTATATTGGGGTCTTATGTGTTCTAGCAGGTCTGTTTGGAGTTGGGTTGTATTGGGATTGGCTAAGTGTAGATGAACTACTAGAACTAGATACGCTAAATCGACGCTGGTCTTGCAAGGGTGATTTACGTGAGGATTGATCATTATCATTCAAGGATATAGGTGACAGATCATTGCCACGCAAGTGACACTTGTAGTATAATGACTTGGGGAAACATGAAGTATCATAGAATGAGGAGAAATATCTATTTTACTTGAATTCATTTAAGATGACAAAGAGGAAAGTTCACCTAGATCCGGAGACACAAGTCGCTACTCCTTCAGAAATCGAAAATCCGCAAGGAAGGATAGAGCATAGAATAAAGACCTAAAGTATTCGTCAGATCAAACCGAGAACGGAAAAATGTCTATCAAAGATCAAGAGGGAAATCCGAAGATAAGGAAAAAATAAATACATTTTCATGATATTTTACATCTCTTGAAATATTTATCTTTTTTGTAGGATTTTGTTCCAAAGTATATATCCCACAAACATACGAGGTATTGCCCTTAGTTCAAACTTATCTTTGTGACTGTTTAGGGTGGTAGAAAAATAAAGAAAATCAAAACTCCTAAAATGTAATGGTTGAGTTTCTTCATGTAAAGCATCTCAAAAGGGGCACTTGTTGTTAAGGGAAGATGAGAGTAATCTATTTATCAAATATATAGGATTTGGATACATTCTCCCTAGCATCTTAGGAGCAATTTTGATTGGAAAAGTATTGTCATTGGTATCTCAAGTAGGTACTTGTATTTTTTTTCTACTATACCATTTTGCTGAGGTGTGTAGGAGAATATATTTCTGGTGTGCAATTCCTTTAGATTGGGAAAATAAGACAACCCAAAAGCTAGTGAACTTTAATCCAATATGAGTTTTGACATATTTGATTGAGGTGTTAAACTGTTTTTCTACCATAGCAAAGAAGGCTGTAATAACATGCAAGAAATTGCTTTTATAACTTAGGAGATATTTCCTTGTAGATCTACTGTAATCATCCACAAGAGTTATGAAGTATTTATAACCTTCATCGGTAACAGCATGATAAAGTCCCCACAAGTCAAAATGTAGAGCTCAAAGGTCTTAGTTGTAGATGTAATTTTCAGTGGAAAAAGGTAGTCTAGTTTGTCTAGCCATATGGCATAAGGGGCAGAGAAAAGGTTCCTAATCTATTGTTTTATAAAGAATCAACGGTGTCATCAGTTATCCAGAAAATGTTAAGCATAGAACAACTACTTCCTTATTTGAATTTGAAGTATTTACAACAGAATGTGAATCAAAAAGTCATTATTTACATATGTGTGACATGAAATAGAAGGGTTTGTATATAACTAAAAATAAAATTACCAGCATGAAGAGAAACAAAATTATTTTTGTAAGTTTTTGAAAACTTAAAATACAAATAATCTTTTGCTTTACTAATCCCCAGAGGCCTCTTTTGTGAAGGGGTTGTGATGACCCGATAGGTCATCTAGAGTTTTAATCCTTAATTCTGTGTTTCGAAAGCTCAAATAGCTTCTGTTAGCCTTCCTTGATTTGCGCAGCCTGTGTCTTTTTCCGAAAAGCATTTATGTGAAAAATTTATTAAAATGTGAATTCCTGCCTTAAGAAATCCATTTGAGTTGACTTCGATCAATATTATGAGCAAACGGACCCGAATCCATGTTTTTGATTGTCCTGGTGGGTTTGCATCGTAATTTGGGACTCGAGTATATGCCCGAAATCAAATTCGGAGGTCCCTAGCTCGAGTTATCACAATTTATTGAACATTTTAAGTTCAAAGGTTTAAGTAATTTATAAATTTGATTGATGTTTGACCTTGTTGATATCGGTGTATTTGTAAAAAAAAGTTTCACACGTAAGCCAACTTTTGAAAACTCAACCAGTTACATGGACACAGGAGAATGCGACAGCTGAATGTGATTCTTTAAAGAGGTACGAAACAAAGAGGCACGATTCAATAAACCCTCGAGCTTGTCAGCCACGGAAAACTCAACCTGATCAAAACAGGGAAGAGGCACGGTCATAATGAATCTAGACAAAGCTACGGGCAGATTCAAGGGCCCACAATTGATTACTCGAACATTATGTAATTGTACCCCAATTACCGTTATCCTTTGTAACGCCTCATTAATGTCATAATTAGCTATTAATGAGCAACCATAGCAAGAGTTGTACGTTATATCAAGGAATCTCCTATATAAGGGAGGGGAATACAGCTTGTAAAAGCATCTGATTCTCGAGTATAAGTGACTTCGCTTTTCTATATTTTTGCAATATTGTCTATTATTCATTTTTCTCTATTTCCTTGATTATCAGTAACCCGTGTTCATCCTAAAAATAGCTTTAGTCAAAGGGTCTAATTCTTTGGTTAAACAAATTGGTTCCGTTACCGGGAATCTGATAATCTTTGTTTTCTATTCAAGTGATATCCTCTGAACTATGTCAAACTCCAACGACAACAACCGGCAAAGAAGTGGAACCCCAGTTCCATCGCCTTCAGGAACCCCACGTGGTTCAAGGGAACAATCCCCAGAAAGATCCAATAACAACAATGGTGATAATGATCAAAATGTGGAACAAGATCGTGTAAAGCAAATGATTGCAGAGTATGTGATCCAAGCTTTTCAAGAATTTGCGAGAAGATTACCAGCAGCGTTACCTACACCGCCGACACCACCCCCCAATAATACCATCACCATGAAAAATCCTCAATCTGGGTTGGCAAACTCAGGAAGAGGAGATACTCCTAATGAATCTCTCGAAACGAGACCAGGTATATTTAGTAACTCAGAATTAAAAAATTTACTACTAACCATGCAGAAACATATGAAGGAGCAGAACGATCACATCAAACAAATTCCTGGAGTACCACCTATCATCAAAGGCATTGATGTTGATAGGTATTCTCAACAACCTTGGAAGCCATGTGCGGCAACCTTGCCTATACCCAAGAAGTTTAAAATGCCTGACGTTCCCAAATATGATGGAACAACTGACCCACGTGATCATGTGACTGATTTTACTACTGGAGTAAAAGGCAACAACGTAACAAAACAAGAGATTGAATCAGTACCTGTCAAAAAATTTGGGGAAACACTTACCAAAGGAGCCCTGACCTGGTATTCTCTTCTCCCTGAAAATTCTATTGACTCTTTTGCTGAGCTTGCAGATTCATTTATAAAAGCACACTCTGGTGCACAAAAAGTTGAGAAAAGAATGGAAGACATATTCAAAATAAAACAAGGAGACACGGAACTACTCCGTGAGTTTGTAGACAGGTTTCAACGAGAACGAATGCAGTTATCCAGGGTGCCTGATAATTGGGCAGCCATGTCATTTGCAAGCAACCTAAACAATAAAATATCAGAAGCCACGAGACGACTTAAGGAGAGTCTAAGAGAATTCCCCGCTACAACATGGAATGATGTATATAACATGTATAGTACTAAACTCAGAATAGAAGAAGATATCAACGCTCGTTCGAGAGATGAAGATCATTCCAGATCCAGACGTCCTGAATCAAATAGAAGATCGGGTAAAAAAGGTACGATCCTTACTTAGGACCCTCGGGACGCGATATTTGTCCCAGGTTCGAAAACACTAGGTCAGACTATAGACCACAAGGAAGAGACGTAGTCTCATCGTCGTATAGATCCAGAAAAGATCGAGATGAACGACCTAGAGGTAATACTCAAATTGGGGATCATACCTTTAATGTAAGTACTACTGAACTTGTCTCAATATTGAGGAACATGGGAGACAAGGTTAAGTGGCCCAAAGAGATGCGGTCAAATCCAAGTAGAAGGAACCCAGATCACTGGTGTGAATTCCATAACGATAATGGGCACAAGACTGCGGATTGCAGATTTTTACAAGGTGAAGTAGAAAATTTATTGAAACAGGGCTATTTAACAGAATTGTTTAGTGATAAAGATAAACAGGCAGGAACCCCCAAAGCCTCCTTCTCCAAAACGAACCGTCAACGTGATACACGGAGGTGAAGAAGTAAGCGGAGTAGTCTGCAAAACAACCACAAAGTTCACAATTACACATGGAAAACGGGCGCGTGAAAACATGGAAGAGGACGATATAACCTTCGATGATGCAGATATCGACGGATTAATGCTTCCTCATTACGATTCTCTGGTAATATCTTTAATTATTCATGACACTAACGTAAAAAGAGTGTTGATCCAGGAATTTCAGTCAATATCATTTTGTTAAGAGTCGTGGAAGAAATGCTACTGGGGAATCAAGTAATCTCAAGGGCACGAGCCATATCAGGGTTTGATAACTCTACGGTTATAACAAAAGGAGAAATTGAGCTTAGCACTTATGCCGAGGTGGTGATCAAAAGTACCAGGTTCCAAGTCATCGATACTGACATGGCTTATAATGTGATCGTGGGAAAGCCATGGATCCACGACATGAAAGCAATACCCTCCACGTTGCATCAGGTAATTAAATTCCCCTCTGAATGGGGGATTCAACAAATTAGAGACGATCAGCAGACGCACAAGAAATATAAACTATGTGGTACACTACAATTAGAAAATAGAGGTGGAAGAATTACGAGATAAAGGAATCTCCCAAGCAGGTAACGCCTCCCAAATAGGCATGGAAGAAATTACTAACCAAATAGGTACGAAAGGTATTATTGCTGAAACATGTATGAAAGAAAATACTTACGAGAAGGAGAATTAAGTTACCACGGAAGGTGTACTATACCACACAGATGTAGATTCCAGACCGGACGTCATTCATGAACCGGAGGAAGATGAGCACATCAAAAGAACTACGGAGGAGCTCGAAGCTGTTCCATTATCTGAACAAAAGCCTGAGCAAAAAGTGTATATAGGCACGAGGCTGGGCCCCGTTCGAAGAGGTAAGTTAATTGATTATTTAAAGGCTAACGCAGACTGCTTTACGTGGTCCCACTCAGATATGACAGGCATCTCACCAGAAGTGATGATTCATAAACTAAATGAAGATATATCCTTCGTACCTGTTAAACAGAAGAAAAGAAAGCAAGGACCATTCAAGAACCAAGTGATCGGCGAAGAGGTACAGAAACTCTTGAAGATTGGTTCGATACGAGAGGTAACGTACCCTAACTTGCTAGAAAACACTGTGATAGTACCTAAAAGAATAGAAAATGGAGAGTATGTGTAGATTATACTGACTTAAAGAAAGCATGCCCCAAAGATTCATTCCCATTTCCATATATAAATCAAACGATTGATGCCACAACAGGTCATGAATTATCGAGCTTCTTAGATGCATATTTTGGTTATAATCAGATTAAAATGAATCTCTCAGATGAGGAAAAAACTTCCTTCATTACAAACAGGGGGACTTACTGTTATAAAGTTATGCCTTTTGGCTTGAAAAAAGCTAGAGCCACCTATCAAAGGTTAGTGACTAAAATGTTCCAAGAACATCTTGGAAAGACGATGGAAGTCTATATTAATCATATGTTGGTAAAATCAACACAAGAACAAGACCATTTCCAGCATCTCTCGACTGATTTTGATATTTTACGCAGGTATAATATGAAGCTAAATCCATAGAAATGCGCTTTTGGAGTGCAATCAGCTAAATTTTTGGGTTTCCTCGTATCGAACAGAGGAATAGAGGTAAATCTTGCTCAAATTAAATCTATAGAGGAAATACCTGATATTTTAACAAATAAAAAGGAAGTTCAAAGACTAACAGGGAGAATAGAAGCTTTGGGAAGGTTTATTTCTAAGTCTTCCGAAAAAAAGTTTTAAATTCTTATCAGTTCTCAAAAAGCAAAATCAGTTCGAATGGACTAAAGAATGTCAACAAGCCCTCAAGAATCTGAAGATTTATCTATCGAAACCACCACTGCTTTCAAAGCCAAAAGAAGGGGAAAGATTGTACATTTACCTGGTTGTCTCAGAAATGGTTGTAAGTGCAGTACTGGTAAGAGAAGAAAAAGGTAAACAATCACTTATCTATTATGTAAGTAAAACTTTGCTAGATGCTGAGACTAGATATCCACATCTGGAAAAGTTATCCTTAGCTTTAATAATGGAATCTAGAAAATTACGACCATATTTTCAATGCCACCTAATCACCGTTGTGACTTCATATACTTTAAGAAATATTCTGCATAAACAGGAATTGTCAGGGAG